>CAIGRB010119984.1:46949-114652 GCA_903798255.1 Fraxinus quadrangulata
AAATAAACGTAATTTGTTTGTAATAATCAAAATGAGACGTCAACCATAGGTCAACACTAGATAGAAAAGAAAAAAAGTCAATAAACTTGTCTATTTTATTAACAACCAAAGTCCCATATTGACATGAAAAAATTATGGATGCAATAGTAATAATTTTTAAAGTTGCAGGGGTACAATTGTTATCACTAATAAATTTACCATTTACAACAATTACAAATACAAATTTTTTTAATAGAAAATCCTTACACACAACACATAGTGCGGCATTATTGAAAGATGGGAAAAAAAGAAAAAAATCAAATCACATTTTACCACATCAGGATCGGTACATATTCTATTAAATTTCCCCTATACTCATGGCTTTATTGATAATATAATAACCTTAAAATACCAAATAGAGAAAGCATGGAAAGTTGCAACAATTTCGAAACAAAAACCTTACAAGACGATTTCTTTTTGTTTCAATTTATATTAGTTGAAGATTGTATCAGAATTTCGGAGTTCGGCCCTAAATAGTAAATCTTTCAAACAATCCAAGTTGAATTAAAACTATGTTCCTGTTTGATGGGGAATAAAATCAAATTTTTAGTAGATTTTGATAAAAGATGAAATATGTAGTTGAAAGTAGTAGAACCCCTTTAAATAAATTTTAGTCCCTGTTTGATGCACATTTTTGAAAGTAAGAATGCATTTTGACTGTTGGTGTGATGAGTAATATGTGATTAAAAATGAAGGAAAAATTATTGATGTGATGAAAAATATTATTTTATTGAATAATGTGCGGTTGAAAATGAGTAGAAGAATGTGAATGAAAAAAAGAACGTGGCTCAAACAGGGGCTTACTTGAAGAACATGAAATTTTTTATTTGTTCTTAATTATTTTTCTTTTATTTGTTAATGTGTCTTTAATTAAAATTTTTTATTTGTTCTTAATTATTTTTCTTTTATTTGTTAATGTGTCTTTAATTATTTTGAGTGAGATTTATTTGCACTTTTTTAAAAGTTAAGAAACTCCATTTATGATTTTTTTATTTTACTATTTTATTTTTTATTTAAAAAGAATGATAAATTCTTTAGCCCTTATTCTTCTTCCATTCTTTAAAAGTTCTTTTTTTTTTAATCTGTCCATTTTCAACCATATTAGTACAATAAGATATTTTATAAGTAAACTAAAAAAATTTTCTTACCTTTTAACCACATATTTTTCGAAAATTCACTATTTAAAACAATATTTTTTTTTAAAAAAATTCCCACCATTCATGGGCTTAGTTAATGATCAAAATAGAGAGAATGAGGTGTTTTGTTACATAACTGAAAGATTGAGGATAAATTATGTCGAAAAAGTTTGAGAATATATTCGTTACGTTTCACAAAGGTTGAGGATGAAAAGTGCAAATTCCCCAAGTTATATCAATGTGACAGAGAGACGCGACTTAGTCCAAAATTTGGGGGAAGGGTACATATGTAATTTGACCTCTTTCACCCCTCACTCAGTCACAGTCGACAGCTCCTCCACCTTCCTTCCATGGCGAGTTCTGTTGCGACGCACCTGTCATGGCCTTTCTCCAAACTGCACAGGCGCCGAAGCACTCCTTTTTTAACAAACTCTAATTGCAAGCACTCGTTGTTTACGACCCGTAGGGAACTGACTGTAAAATCCGTCTCAGTAGCTGCTTCTCTCGGCTCGTTTTGCACTATGAATATCGATGCGGACGCCACAAACAAGGCTTATTCTACGTTGCGTGAATTGTGTCGAGGTCACGTACCTGATCACGTCATCACCAGGCAAGTTCTTATCTTATCTTAACAAGTGAGTTGAGTCTCAATTAATGCTAAATTCTTATAAAACTAACTATTGAATTTATGTATAATGTTTAATATTGGTTTGTACATTGCTGGAAAATGCATTGATGCAAGTTTTGAAAATAAATGAATTGCAGGGCGGAGGAGGTTGGATATGTGATTCCAACAGATGTTCAACGCGAAGCTCTGCCGGTCTTATTTTCTGGTCGTGACTGTGTGCTTCATGCTCAGGTCAATATTATTAATACGTGCTCTGTTTAAAGATTAGACTTCAGATGAGGAATATTTTGTTTTTAATGAGTGAAATGATTAAAGTTAGGTCCTTCAGAGTCATCCAACTACGCCTTCACCATGTATTTGATGAGCATTCACCTATACACATTTGCCAATTCGCACATCAGACAGAGTGGATATGTTCATTTATATTGTATTCAACAAATATATGCATTGTCACTTTTTATTTGACTATATTCATAAATTCGCTTTGTTTTAGGTGGATTCTTGTGTCATTACTCATAAGAAAATTTTTGTGTAGCGTGTATGAATACAGTTGAAAGATTACCACTTTTTGTGATTGGATAAGTTAAATCTATGAGTACCTGCAATGATTTTTAGTATATGGAGCATATTTGGCTTTGCTTATTAGCCCCCAAAAAAAAAAAAAAATAATAAAAAACCCTTATTTCCATCCCATTTTTGCAGTATTAAGAGTCACGTTGCCAAAAAAAGCCCAAAAGAAGTTGTGGCTTTTAAGCAAAGCCAAAATATGCTCATTACATGCTAATTTAATTTTGACCTGAAAATGGTAAATTGGTTAGATAATTATGTCCTAGTCTGAGTTTTGATCAAAATATCTTGTAATGAAAAGTAACAATCAAAGGAAGTAGTTTGGTTTAGGATATAATTTCTTTGTCGTTCACTACCTGAACAGCCTTGACAAGAAATAAAATAAAAATAACTGATGTGGTTAATGTCTTTGTGCCTCTTTGATTCTCTAGACAGGTTCAGGAAAGACCCTGGCATACCTGTTGTTGATATTCTCTGTTATAAATGCAAAGAGATCGGCTGTTCAGGCCCTGATTGTTGTGCCCACTAGGGAGCTTGGCATTCAGGTAAGACACTAATTCTTGTTTCTTTATTAAAATAAATTGTGTGAGTGAAATTAATGTTGTTGGAAACAAAATTGATATTGTTTATTTTTGTGAGTAAGGTCACAAAAGTTGCACGAATGTTGGCTGCTAATTATTCAGAACTTGAATCAGATCACAAGTCTTGCACTGTTATGGCTCTTTTAGATGGTGGAACGTTGAGAAGACATAGGAGTTGGTTAAAGGTAAAGAACTGACTGGCTGCTTACAACTGTCAATGTTGTTTTATTTTTTCCTATAACATCAAAATAGAACTGCTTCCTGAAGTGCTGATGATGCCTGATTATACTGTAGGGTTGTGGGGAAGGAAAGTCTCTTAGTTGTTTTTTCTTTTTTATAAGATATTCCTTTTTATCTTAGACTAAGGGAGGAAAGCTGGAGTCTTACAAATTTGGATGATATATTGGACTAGACCTGTCTGTAACCCTAGCCTCATGACATTTTGAATCCAGCCGACCAAAAGTCCAACCTGTTTTGTTCTCTTAAATGCTTCTCACTCAACAACTTGTTCACCTCCTTTTTTCTCACTTGGTGCCTTGACGATCTAGCTAAACCTGTAATATGCCGTTGTTTTAACAGGCAGAGCCCCCTGCAATTGTGATTGCAACCTTGGCAAGTCTATCCCAAATGCTTGACAAGCAAATTTTCAAGTTGGATGCCATGCGAGTGTTGGTTATTGATGAGGTGATGAAGATGTCCTGTCAAATCTCTATTCCTTTTATTTCATACATTATCTATGTACCAAATAAACATCTGTAAGTTTCATATAGCAGGCAATATGCTCTTGTCGTACCAGCAAAACAGAAGAACAAGGCTAGATGCTTCTGAAAGAAACTGATACTTTCTGATAATAAAACATTTTATGCACAATCTTATGTTCTTGAAAACACAAATGTTTTAATGGAAATTATTTCCACTGAAGCTTCTAATCCAATTGTTTACTTAAACATTACATGATGTATAACAAAGTTTTGAGATAGATGAATTGGCATTCAAGTGCTTTTGTCTTAGAGAAAGACTTGGGACATGGACACCATACCAAATTGACTCATAGATATGCCATTTTATTTACAATATTCTGCCCTATACGGCTATACCCATGTCAACTATCTCATGCACGAGAGGTGCATGTTTACATATGAGCAATGTTGAATTTTTACATATAAATATATAAGTAGTGCTGAAATTTAGATAAAGTTTTAATTACTTCTTCAAATTCAATGCTACTTGGCACACTAACATCATATTCATATTTGGAGAACTAACTCTCTAGTCAATTGTACATCATAGTTCAGTCTTGTAGTTCAAGTAGTGTCTGATATTTTGAGTTTTTAACTTTCTTATTTTTGCACAGACAAATAGTGCAGGTCGGTGTTCTAGAGTGAGTATTGGTGTATTACACGAACATGTAGCCTTCCTAAGAGTGCCCGTGCTTCTTACGCTTAAGTGATTTTTTAATGCTTATTTGGTCTTTTATCTGCGACAGCCACGCTTTAGTGCCATTCTTGGACCATTGGAAAAGATATATTATATTCTTTGAATGTTTAGGTTGATTTTCTGTTCAACTCTTCGAAACAAGTGAGTTCTCTGCGGAAGCTTTTGACCACTTACTCGTCAATCCATATGCGTCAAACCATATTTGCTAGTGCGTCAATTCCCCAGCACAGACGATTTCTGTATGACTGTAAACAGCAGAAATGGACCAAGGTTTGCTAAAATTTTAATTATCTGAGAATTTGTCACTGGGTCTGTGTCATCCTGTAGTACTAACTGTATGATGTCTATGCTGCCCCACTGATTATCACAGGCTGATGTTGTTCATGTCCATGTGAATCCAGTTGAACCTATGCCATCATGCTTGTATCACAGATTCGTGGTGAGAAGATATTACTCCGAGGAATTGACGTTCTTGTTTGCGATTTGAAACTACAATCTTTGCATGTACTATTTAGCATTAATTTTTGCCTCGGACTTTCTGCGAAGTTAGCTTCTCTATTTAGTAATATCATCTTGAAGGCTAACACTCCCCTTCACAGCCTTTGTGATTTTGTTGTATGGTTTTTGCCCTCTTTATATAATGGATTAATTCTTTTAATATTTGTTCTGCCAGATATGTGGTAAAACAGAGAGGCATTCGTCATTGCTACATTTATTGCGGTCAGATACACCTCAATCTGCCATAATTTTTGTTGGAGAGCAAGTTAGTTCCTCTTACCACCCTCAATTGTTTAACGGACTGTTAAATCATTTTAGTTTTCAGAATAGTTATCCCTAGAAAATTGAAATAAACTATAATAATGGTCCACTATGGAAAAGTAGGTCTGAAGTGTATGCATTAACTCTAGAGATAGTAGTTAGATGCCACTTCCTGCCGTACAGTAATGATAAAACTACTACCATTTACTTATCATCATAGAATCAATGGTCCACATGCATGATTTGGTGGAGAAGTATCATGAATTAGCCATCAATTCAGATAGTAAGATGCTCTTGCTGTTATGGAATGTTGATTAAATTATGCCTACTGATAATATGGGTCAAATAATATTCATACGTGAGGCTGAAAAAGCGCACCTATACCAAGTTGCTTAACATCGCTAGGTTTACAGATATTTGATCGCTGTGTTGCAGTCTAAAATTACTTATCCCAGTACACATTTATTGAGCTCTGATCCGCATTTTTATGAGTTACATTTTTCCTGTACTCTATGATGAGTTAATTTTCTATCAATCATATGTAATCTTCACTAGAAGTCTTGTACTACAAGTGTCCTTTTTGGGGAAATCCAGGTTCAGATTTGTCACAAGATCAATTACGCTCTTGTACATTGAATTAGACTCACATATCTGTTTAGATTCTCTAGAGTCTGATCTTCAAATTCAGAAAATTTGTAATGTTCTATTTTCAACCTGTAATTGAATTTGGCATTTTGGTGCATTAACGTAGTCTTTCACTTGATATGCAGTCTGGGAAGTCAAAGAACGCTGGAAATCCTGCACCCATAACTCTTCTAGTTGAGTTTTTGAAGAATTCACATGTGGGATGCTCGGAAATAATTTTACTGGAGGAAAACATGAATTTTAATGAACGAGCAACATCCTTAACTGTAAGTACATTAATGGACTTCAATGAATTTCTCCTCTGCGTCCTTGGTAAAGGAAAGTTTGTGATTGGATGTATTAAGTGGTCTGTGTTGCAATATGCCACCAGGCACCAGTTTCCTCACTGTCTGATTTATCTATTTCTTTCATATAGGATGTTAAACTAGGAGGAGGCTATCTTTTAGTTGCAACAGATATAGCAGCAAGAGGCGTTGACCTGCCAGAGACAACTCATATATACAACTTTGATCTACCAAAAGATGCAGTGAATTATCTTCATCGAGCTGGAAGAACAGGTAGGAAGCCATTCTCAGATAGCAAATGTTTTGTTACCAGCATTATTACATCAGAAGAACGTTTTGTATTGCAGAGATTTGAAAATGAATTGATGTTTCATTGCGAAGAGTTATTGTTGTAAATGAAATTTATCTTCTCAATTTTGTACTAAATTTAGTTATTTCTTCTGCTACACTTCCAGTTGTTTATATCTCTTCTATCTCTGTTCTTAGCAGATCTAGTCTATGTGAGAAGAGCTAATATAACTGAACTATGAACCTAATGATCACGTTATGACCTCTTATAGGTACAGAGTTTGGGAAAATTTATTAAGTACCTTGTTTTAGGTTGACATGTTCTTAAAGAATCCATATGATATTTGGAATTACGCTCTTTAATCGTGAACTCTCTTCCTGCATCCTAGTCTAGTTTTCCGTTGGGTCTGAAACAGAGGTGACCCTTGCCAACATTTTAAAAATGAACCAGCTTTATTTCATGCCAACCCAGAGTGAATTGTTGAAAGTATTCTGAAACTATGGGTATAAACTTGACAAAACCCATGAAAAGCATCACTTAATGATGCTAAAATCTCTATTCATAAATAACCCGAATATTATTTCGAACTTTTGCACCCTTGATGTCATTATACAAAATTTATGATCCACAAATTTTTGATGCTCAACTGAAGAGGAACAAAATTAAAATGTTATATAACAGTGCCATCTTTTATTGTCGAGTTTTTCAATATTACTGTAACACCTGATCGGATGTAAAACCCCTCTGAAGATCTGTCCGCCTCTTGTATGCCCTGGAAGTCATTACACAATCATGAGCTAGCAATTATCCTGAGCTTTGAACTCATAGCTTTTTCCTTTGAACACGAATATGTATAAAAGGCTTAAAATATAACGAAAGTACGTCTCAACCATTTCTATAAGATGATAAGAACTAGTGATCGTAATAGTTTTAGCAACAAAATTAACGAACCTCTGCATTTGCGACGACAACATTTTTACCAATTCTCGCATTCTTGTCAACTATACATTCTCTGCATAATGTAGATGGAGTCAGGTGAAAAGACGAGGAAAAAAATATTAGAAAAGATATTATTTGTAAGTGAGAGGCTGGAATTTACTTGATTCTTGTATTTTCTCCAATCCCTATTGGAACCTTTCCCTCTGCTAAGAATGATGCTATTTCAGCATCAGTTTCATAGTAGTCAGCTCCAAGCATTACTGTGTCCTGCACTTAATAAGTATATTAAAAAGATTCAATGGAAGCCAACTGCACTACACTGTTAAGTAATGATTCAAGAATTCCACAACAAGCAGGTTTTTTTCCTTGAACCTAAATCATAGAATACAGATGTGGGAGTAATTAATGCAAGAGCTGAAAAATGTGGCAAAAATCCTACAAAAAAACCTTCAAGTGAGCATTGGAGTTTATACGAGACCGGATACCAACAACACTGTGCTCCACGAAGCAGTTGGTCAAGAAACTACCATGTGATACAATTGAATCGACGATCTGCGACAGAATTTCCTTCATTATAATGCATGAGAAAAGTATCTAATGTATATAATTTCATATGAACTGAGTACTCAAGTACTGCAGAATGAAAAACTAAATTTTCTATTCATGTCTTGTAGAAACTAAAAGTGAATTGAGATTATAACCTTGCTGTTTTCAATCTTTGACGGTGGTAAGTTTCTTCTTGATGTGTAGATTGGCTTTGTTGCGTCATAGAAACTGAATCTTGGTGGCTAAAATTACACAACAAATAAATAAAAGACAATTGAACAAAATCAGATCTGTCTGTAAAGAATGATGAGCTATTAGCCACGTGTATTTGTGAGATGATTGAAATCATATTAGAGGTATAAGTTTATAGTCTTGATGCTTACATGTTCAGTAAGGGCAAGGTTTGCTTCAAAAAATGATCGGATTGTACCGATGTCTTCCCAGTAATCATTGAATAGATAAGCCTGCAGATTCATGCAAGTTTGAGCACAAATTTGCTTCTAAGGTATAAGTGTGTAAGAGTTTAACTATATTAAAATAACCAACCTACATCTATGGAAACTCCAAAAATTGTCTACATAAGTCGATCTAAAAGTAATAAATTGTGCAGTTTTCCACATAGAGAAGATTTAGATTCAACCATGCTTTATCTGGAATTAAAATATATTAAATAAACAAGCTATTATCTTGCATAAATGCATTATAATATAGGTAACGCGTGCTTTAAAGGTTGGAACACTCTTAGTCGAACATACAGAAAATGGCATCTTCGAATTATTGTGAAAAATATATATGTGAATGCCCAATATAGGAATTGTTGAAGAGACCTTAATGTAGAATTCTTTAGCTGAGGCAGGGATAATTTCTGATCCAAAATCATTCGCAGTAGGAAAACGCCATCTGAATCAACAGAAAACAAAATGTACTTCATTTCTTCATGTTTGATAAAGCATATATTATGTTGGCTGTCATGGAACCCCTTCTTTTGCAAAATTTCTGATTTAGAGGTGTTTTCTGAAACTTCATGCCGCACTGCGATTCTATATGCAACAAAACGAGGAGAAGAGATTGGAAGGTCAGGCACAACTAGTGTTGCCTTTCCACATACAAGGACTTTTTCTTACCTCAGAAGATTCAGAAGTATTTCCTTCTTGAAGACATAAACTCCCATTGAAGCAATATAAGGTTTCTTTTTTGCTTCGTCTCTTGATAGTCCCAAAACAGTTGTATCTACTGCCTGAAATGTATTTAGTTAGTTGCAGCCTTTGGGAATTTCAATTTCATTGTCCAAGAGATTATCAGAATTTAGAACTTTGGCAATTACCATTGCCTTCAAATAATCTCCTTTAGGCTTTTCACTGAATGAAAGGACTCTTCCTTTATTATCAATCTTCATCAAACCAAAATCTGAGGCACGGCTATCATGAAAACAGATAAATCACCCGACAATGTTAATTTTTATCATTTTATGCCTACAGGGAAACCCAAAAACTTCGAGGGGTGATAATATTATATTACTGTTTCGGAAAAGTTGTACACAAGGAGCTCCGAATGTCCCATTCTAATATTTGATTATTTCTTATGGTCCTTATCTTTAACATCGCGGTGCCACCATTTGATGACAGCTTGCTTCTTACAATAACCTTCTACGATGGGATTGTTACTTTCTTGTATTATCCTATCCTAGTTTTGCAATATGAGATAAAAACTAATGTTAGCCATGTGGAAGTTATCTTGCAACTTAAAAGTGATATTTCCAATTTTTTTTTTTTTTTTTTCTCATGACACGAGTTTTCTTAAACTCCTGATTAATGATAATGTTACTTATACTATGTAGTTGGAAATTGAACCAATATTCTACCTGTCATCTATTGGTAAAGATGATAGAGTAATGTCTGCACCACTTTGCCGATGATTCTGCAGAAAGGAGAACATTAATCTTATGTATTGCCTTGAGAAATTAAGCTTCATCTAATAGTGCAAAATACATTTTAAAAAGTTTCATACCTGAATAAAGTCCATATAGTCCATCCTATACAAGTGATCTCCAGATAGAATGAGCACATCTTCAATATCCTTACTTCTCGCATCCTACAAGGCAGGAAATGACCATATATAAGACCACACATTCATAAGTCACCATATAACTGTTTTAAGGAGTAGAACAAGGTGAGTTTGGTTCTCAAGAATTGGTAATAGATTACAATATTCAATCATCAAGAGCTTACTCAATCCTCTTCTAGATATTGATGGGAACTTTTTCTTGGATACAGGCGAAATACTTCACTTTTTATTGGTATTTTTAACTTAAGCCTGGCCGTTTTATTTTCTCTTTGTAACGAACTGATATTGTTAACAAATTGAATTGTTTGATGTGTAAAATGCTAAGTTTATCATATCTGTACAAGCCATATTTGCAGTGAGAAGAATTAGGCATTTGATTTTAGTTCCATAGAGGTAGATCTATTGAGCTAGTGAGTTGATATACTTGTCTACTACAGTGTTCAAAAAATGATCTTAAGCTCTTGATTACTTTTATGATGGATATATTGTCTTAAAACTTAGCCGATTTTTCTCTTAACCATTTAAGATTTCCGTCATGAATATCCTCCCATGCATGTTTTTTCCTTGAAAGTAGAATGTACTAAAGAAGCTAGGATTGAGAAACTATGAAGTCAATGAATACCACTGAATGCAAATGGAAGTTCAGGTGCAAATTATGCTCTTTTATACTCAATTTGGGAGCAAATCTGCATTGGATTTCATTAAATAGAACTAGAATTAAGTACCTCGAAAAGCCAGTGGAACTGTCGCACAGCATCTGCAGTACCCTGAAACCATCTTTTACCTGACTCGCCTGGAGTTTGAGTGGCAGCTAAGACCTGTCATTGGAAGCAATCAATTTGCAGGTGAACACAAGTTAATTAACAAAAGTTATGTGCATTTTCCCTTTGTATCAGTTTGCAGTTAAGTAGTAATATTAACTGGGGCAGAAGGATAAACTTGATGGTTACCTCAACATAGCCATCTCCAAAAGTGACTCCGCTACTAAAGTTGTAAGCACGAGCAAGATGCCTGTTGAGTGATGCTGAATTGTACTGAGTGAGTATATAAACTTTGTTGATCCCACTGTTGATACAGTTGCTCATAGGTACGTCAATCAGCCTATATGCTCCTCCAATGGGAACCTGAAATATTAAGAATAGCATGAATCTTTGACTAATTTTGCTATGAATTGTTCAAATGGAACACTTGTTATGTCTGTTCACTGCAGGTATGAAGACTTACAGCAGGCTTGGCACGGCGCTTAGTCAGGGGAAACAGACGAGTGCCGGCTCCACCTCCTAATATAATCGCCACAACGCTTCTTGCATCTCTTTTCTCCATCTCCAGGTCCCTCAACTGTACAGGATAACAGAGTTCTTTAAGGTAACATCACATCTTTTATAAACACAAAACAATGAAAATATCCTGGATTGGATAAATATAGGTCCCTCTATTGCTTGAATTAATTAGAACTCACCTTGGCCTCACCTGCAACATCTGCTGTAAGTGACATGCAGATTGGATTCTTAGTACCATTGTACTTGGTCCTCTGCTGAAATTGTGTTATCTTAAGCTGCTCTCCCATGAACTCTCCATTTCTAAACTTCACGAGCCTCCCGTTTCTTCTCGACAATCCGGCAATGCCATGCAATTGGCCAGCGGCTGACAGCGCTATTCGCCCGTCTGTGGTAACCGTCATCTCGTTGCAGAGAAGAGTATATAAGGAAATTCTTGGCTTTTACAATTAAGTTTTAAGGCAGAAACTGGTAAACAGAGGAACCTGTTGTGCCTACATGGGATGCATGCCATAGGAGCACTGAGCCATGTTATCCAAATTGAATTGCATCCACCAATTTTTGTTTTTTGAAAAAGAAAATTAGTGTTGTATTTTTACAGAAAAGTCCTCAACGCTTGATTGGCAATCTTGGAGTTGGGAATATTCTAATGGTTTCTGCCATGGCCACTGAGAATTGAGATTTTTTAAGCTTATGAGAGCACAGACAACAAAAGTAGAACCGTTAATTCACGGCCGTATTGACTATATTGAAGCTCATTGATCTAATTTTAATAATCCAAGTGAAATTTACCATTTTTCGTATAAACGAGATAAAAAGATATTATGTAAAGGATAGATAACTATAGGAAAGGGAAGAAGGCAAGCGACAAGAAAAATTTACCCCAGTTAAAAGTGGGGGTGTTTGAGCCACGTTATTTTTTAAGAATGTATTTTGGAATGGTGGAATAATTGAGAATGTGTCGTTAAAAAAGAAAAAAAAATTTAATTTCCGTGTAATATTATTTTAATGAAAAATGCGTGGTTGAAAAAAAAGAAAGAAAAATATATTTTGGCAAGCTAACATTAACTTTTAATTATTTTGTAAGCCCATGTTTGATACACATTCTTTAAACACTCATTTTCAATCACACATTTTGCAATAAAATAATAATTTTCATCATATCAATAACTTTTTATTACTTTTTAACCACATATTTCCCATCATATCACTATTTAAAATATATTCTTTCCTTAATAATATCCATCAAGCACTGATGGACCTGGGGGGCACGTGCCCCCACTAGATTTGAATTTTTTTTTTATTTACATATGAAATGAAATTGAAAGAAATTACACCCTAATTCATTTCTCCATTCTTCCCAACCTCTCTCCCGACTCCCGTCCGTCAGCCCAGCCAGTCCAAGTCCGCCAGTGCAGTCGCCAGTGGTCACAACGTCACTCCTCATCTCTTTCGTCTCTAAGCTCTCTCTGCTCGTCCTCTCTAGTCACCCAGTCCCACAGCAATCACTGGTGACAACAGTCACCGGCGGACCTCTCCTTGGCTCCAAGCTCCGCGCCTCCGCGGCTCCGTCGTTCCAACTTCCAAGCTCCGCCCGTCCTCACTCATATGTCCTCTCTAAGCTCTCACGATCTCCTAGCAGAGCAGTCTGCGGCCGACTCTCCTGGAGATAAGTTCCGGCACGGCACTCTCAGTCTCTCATCTCTCGGTTAATATTGACTTAATTGTGTATAATGTATTTGTGTAATTAATTGTGTTTCTTATTGAGGTAAATTAATTGTGTTTTTGAGGTAGATTTATTGAGTTTATTATTGAGTTTCATCCCTAGATTTTCTGATTTAGGGCTTTAGTGTTTTTTGGAAATTGACAGGGATTTAGAGATTTAGGGTTTTTTGGAAATTGATAGTCAGGGTTTTCTAATGAAGGGATTTTGATGAGGTTTCATTTATTGAGACATTTGCCAATTTTGATTTAGGAACTCCTAATGTGATTATTATTATTATTATTTATTATTATTTTTTGTATCAGTTATGGACAAATACTTTAAACGTAAGTCTATGCTTTCTTGCGATGAGAAAAATATCGACGAAAGGAATGTTCGAGACAAAAGTGATATAAATAATGTTGATGTTGATGTTGATGTTGGAGAAGTTGGGGATATTGGAGGAGTCGGAGATGTTGATGTTGCAAATCTTATCGTCGATCCTGGATTGAGAGTTCCAATACAGAATTATGATGTTAAAGATCAAGACGTGATTCGAAGAGCGTATGTGCAAATGGATCCTTGTCAGCCTCGCAATCGTGCGTTTCCACCCACAAGAATGGGTAACAAAGATAGGCGATTTTGTGTTTCGTGGTATGATGAGTATCCTACCTGGTTGGAATATAGTGTAGCGAAAGATGCAGTTTTTTGTTTTTATTGCTATCTTTTCAGTTCGAGTGATGATTCCTTTATTAATGATGGATTCTCAAATTGAAAAAAGAAAGAAGTCCTTAGAAAACATATTGGGGTTTCAAGTAGTGCACACAATCAGGCTCGAGTCAAATATGAATCGTTCAAGAATCAAGAGCAAAGTATTCGATCCTGTCTCGTTAAGCAATCACATCAAGCTCGAACAGATTATAGAATTTGATTGAGTGCGTCAATTGATTGTGTTCGATTTCTTCCACGACAAGGTATGGCATTTCGTGGACATGATGAATCTGAAGATTCAAACAACCAAGGAAACTTTCTTGAAGTACTGCATTGGTTATGTGATCATAATGTTGAGATTAAGGCCGTTGCTATGACGAATGCACCTGAGAATTTCAAGTTAACATCACCACGAGTGCAAAAAGATATTGTGAGTGCTATTGCTTCTGAATGTCTAAATGTGATTATGAAGGGTTCGTGATAGTTTATTTTCAATTTTAGTTGATGAATCTCGAGACATTTCAGTTAAAGAGCAAATGTCGATTGTCATTCGTTATGTGAAGAATGTGCATGTATTTGAGCATTTTGTTGGTGTCTAGTATGTTTCGAGTACCACGACTATCTCACTTAAGGGTGCAATTGATCAATTCTTCTCAACGCATAGCTTAAGTATATCTAATTTGTGAGGTCAGGGATATGATAGAGCTAGTAACATGCGAGATGAGTATAATGGCCTCAAAGCGCTTATTTTGAAAGAAAATCCAAGTGCATACTATATTCATTGCTTTGCTCATCAACTTCAATTAGCTCTTGTAGCTGTGGCACATAAACATCCGAAGATTGAAACTTTTTTCACAACAGTGCACAAATTGGTGAATTTTGGTATCGGCTAAACGGAGTGATCTTATTCGAGAGAAACAAAGGTGGAAAGTTCTTGAATCACTTAGTGTTAATGAATTATCAAGTGGACGAGGTCTCAATCAAGAAACTACTCTTCAACGTCCTGGGGATACACGTTGGGGCTCTCACTATGGTTGTTTAATTAACTTGATTGTCATGTTTTCAACCATAGTCGACGTTGTTGAGATGATTGTGACTGACACTACAAGTACCAGAACAAGAGGTGATGCTTGTATTTCACTTGAGTTGATGTTAAAATTTGAATTTGCATTTAATCTACATCTCATGAAAAATATTTTGGAGATTTCAAATGAATTGTCGAAAGCATTACAACGAAAAGATCAAGATATTGTCAATGCCTTGAGATTGGTGCAATTATGTAAAATACGGCTCCAAAAGATGAGGGATGATGGATGAGACTCCTTTTTTGAAATTATTTGCTTGTTTTGTGAAGATAACGAGATCGATGTTCCCAATATGGATGATATGTTCATAACTTTAGGTCGTTCACGGTGTGAGACAATAACAAATTTGCATCATTATCGTGTGGAAATGTTTTATGCTATCATTGATATGCAACTTAAGGAGCTGAATGATCGTTTTTCTGAGGTAAATAGTGACTTTCTCATTTGTGTTGCGTGTTTGTCTCCAAATAACTCATTTGATGCTTTTGACAAGAACAAAGTGATTCGACTATGTCAGTATTATCCGGCAGATTTTGACGCAACAGATATCTCAGAACTTAATGATCAATTAGATACATATGTTCTTGACATGCGCACATATGAAGATTTTGAAGGATTACAAGGCATTAGTGATCTTGCACGGAAGTTGGTTGCAAAGAATAAACATAAGTGTATCCATTAATCTACAAGCTTGTGACATTAACCTTAGTTCTTCCCGTGGCTACTACTACAGTCGAGAGATCATTTTCTGCGATGACTTTTGTCAAAAATCGTCTACGCAATCGTATTGGAGATCAATAGTTGAATGATAGTTTAATTGCATTTATTGAAAATGATGTATTTGACAAAATTGAAAATGATGTAATTATGGAACGTTATCAAAATATGAGAACATGTAGAGAACAATTATAATAAAATATCTCTTATTTTAACTTTTTCGTTACTTTTTGAAAGTTTGATTGTACCCTCCCTCAAACATAAAAAGTCTGCGTCCTCCCCTGCCATCAAGCACACTCCAATTTAACAAATTTAAGTAAGTTCAAGGGTCATTCTTCAAAGTAAACTTGAAATTGAAGTTAATTGTTTGAATGCACACCAAACTTTGGATAGCGTCACGTTTTAGTCATTGTACTTAAAGTTGCACTTCATCACTAACTAAATTTTATATTGTTGTACTCCATTGCTCACCAATCTACTTTCGTCACTAACACATGCACACATGAAAGACGGAATTCACACATGACAAGTTATAAATGCCACATAATTCTCACCAAACATGTCTCTTCTCACCAAAGTTTGGTGTGCAAGTTCAATGAGTGATAGGATGCAAACATGATTCCACCCAAAATTTTGACATGTGTTCAAACAATTAACTCTAGAAATTGAAACTTCAACAAGACGACACCGTATCAGTTCAGTTGAAACTTCAATGAGACGACACCGTATCAGTTCCTCGTCACCGAAAGTTTCTACACAGAGACTCGTGTACAGTAGCTTCGAGTTGAACTCTCAGTCCATATTCCATCAGACAACAAGCAATGGAGTCTCTCAATACGTTTCTTCCTCCTCTTTTTGCTCTTACATTCAATTCTCCACGTCAAAATGTGATGGTAATTACTAATTTTATGCATTTTCTTGAATATTCACGATTAAAATTTTGTTTTGTGCTTTGAATTTTTGGATTTGCATTGTTATTGTTGTCTCCCATTTTTTTCGTTATGATTTTTGATGAAGTTGCTTTTAGCCTAAATGGGTTCTCTTCTTTTGCTGAATTCAAGTTTTTGAGAGGCACGCTAAGGAAATAGAATAAGATAGAGTGAAACTTGAGTAAAGATTTGATTAAATATTTATTTTTGTTTCTCTCCTGATATTTTATTCGCTCCTGTTGGTCTGGTGTGTGATTTTGTTTTGTGTGTGTGAATAGAGATCAATCAAGAGAAAAGCTTAGAGGACAATTTTGCTCAAAGGTTTAATCATTGTCTTCTTATTATATGTTATGGTATTATATATTCTTTTTGAATGTTGAAGTTTAAGTTTCGCATTTACCATTTTCATGTTCTTTTGTTGCTATAGAGTAAACAAACTATTCTTTCTTCTTTCTTTCCTTTTTTTCCCCATGGCTAAATGCATTTTTATGCCATTCACTATTGAAGATCTGAGCTGTAATTTCACCTGACTGTAAATTAAAATGATTTAGATCTATTTGGGTAAACAAGTATTCTGTTATTCACTTGAGGCCTTTTTGGTCGTCAAAATTGAATTTATTTTTGCTATATATCGCTTGGCATTAAAGCTCTGGCACAGATTTGTTGGTTTTGAAGTGGATCATTGACTGTGAAATGTGCTTCGAAAATCAATGAGATCCGAAAGCCTAAGTCTGAAGGCAAGTGCTGACTCTGGTGTCAGTTTCATCTAAGTAGGATTGGTCTGATGCATGTCTGGTTTCTGTTTTCATTCAGTCGGCTGTCCTAGGACCTAGATCTTCCCATTTCCAGAATATTGTTATAATCAACTAATCGGAGTTGGCCAAGAAGTTTCTTGCT
The DNA here is from genome assembly GCA_903798255.1 of Fraxinus quadrangulata. NCBI lineage: Eukaryota > Viridiplantae > Streptophyta > Magnoliopsida > Lamiales > Oleaceae > Fraxinus > Fraxinus quadrangulata. The sequence goes on from CAIGRB010119984.1 coordinate 64,182, forward strand.
TCTATTATTATGTTATTAACTCAGGTAGTCCTCTATTAGAACTTCCCAATTGCACATGCCATTGTCAGTGTAATGTTGCGAGTGGGATTGGTTAATAGGCAAAATCTTGTAGAATGCTTGGTTTAGCAACTTACCTTTTGATCAGCAATCCACTCGGTCACTACAATCACATCAATCAGTGTGTTGGGGTCTGCCTATCTGTCTATCTCTTGATTCTACGGGAGCAAGTTGGAAATGGAATCTTAGAATGGTGTATATTTCGTTTTATCAGATCAGTACAAAACCTTGTTCGAATTCTTGGACGAAACAAATGAGAGTTAGGTTGAATGAATGGATAAGGCCCTGTGCCTTCAATTAATTATGGAAAAGAAAAGAACCAAGCTTCTGATCATAATTTGAATAATTTCCTGAACCAAGATGACTGGAGTCTCTTAATGCCCTAGGATCCTTTTCTTCATATATTAGAGATCCCTGCAACAGGGATCCTTTCCCTCCTACCATATGATCTTGGGAGACTAATATCCTCTAACCTAATATTAAGAAACTAAGCCCCTGTTTGAGACCCATTTTCTAAAAACTCATTTTTTAAAAAAAAATTTCAACCACACATTCTTCCAATAAAATAATTGGCACGTAAACTCAAAATTTTTCCTATTTTTAATCGCACATTCTTCAAAAAATCACTTACAAAACTCATTATTTACGCAAAATGGGTCTCAAACATAGCATAAGACATCAACCCACAATATCTTGTAGAGCTACTTAGTTCCTGCTAACAGCAATTCTTTCCTAAATGGTTGCAAGAATTAGTATTACTATAATTCTTTGTTTTTTATATATAGTTTATTACTTTACGAGACTATTATGTTCTACTTTTACTTTAAAAAAAAAAAAATCACCGACAACTTTGTGTCATTAAGAAGTAGACAGATAGTTATTGGCTTTGATTTATGTGTGAAGTGAAACTTTGATTGGACAGAAAATATGGTCTTTATTGTCATGGGAATTTTGCTTCAATGTGCTTCCAGTTGGTGAGAACTTGGCTCAGGCAGAAGAGTTATTATGGATTCTTCGATACCTTGTGTCTTTCTCTCTCACAATAGTGCTATGGGTCCCAAACACAATGTACCATCAAATTGTGTCTCTATCTCTCCTTCTGGATCAATAGTCAACCACAATTTTTTTAGGATATCCTCAGTAAATTAAACATAAATTTACTTCACACTTCACAACATAGTGAAACATTTGTTTAACCATTTGGTTTCCTTGATCCATCAAAATCTTGGATGTCTTTAAATCCTTTACAAGCTAATAGTCGGAACTGCTGATTCTTTTTGTTGCTCTGACTTAGCAACAAATATTTCAGTACATAGTTGTGTGCTAATGTCCTTGTTTATCGATTTACGGCATTGGGAAGAGTTCACTCTGATTATCTTTGGCATTTCTCTTGTTTAGGGCTCAGTATTTTGCAATAGAAAATCTATGACAGGTCTTGGGCCATTCAAATATACACGAAATTTTAGTTTCTGAAATTTTGTAGCTATCTTTTTATGTTATCCCGTCTTTGTCAAATCAACATATTCATACAGATCTGGTGCTTCCTATGATGCATAGTCTAGTGCATAGGAACTCATTGAATTTCTGTCTTGAGTTGTGTAATGCAATTCAAGATTCTGAACTGAGAACTTTATCTTGATTATCTCGTACACATGCAGATGAGGAAGACAATCTTCTTCAAGAAATCAACAGCTACAGAGCAACCTTAAACTTGACAGCGCTAACCAAGAATGACAAGGCAGAATGCCTTGCTGATGAGATGGCTGACCAGTTCAAAAATCAACCTTGTACCAACAATACAGGTTCCAACACCATACTGGGTACTGAACCTCATTTTTCTGACTTCCCCAGACTTCTATCCAAGTGCCATTTAAATGTCACCGTCACAAGGGATGGGCAAATATTGCCTGCTTGTGTTCCTGGCCTGGTCCCAGGTCTCATTGTCTCCAACTTTACAAAGTCACAGTACTCAGGCTATTTAAATGACGCCAAGTACACTGGAGTCGGGATTGGTTCCTAAAATGACTGGATAGTTGTCGTTTTGACCACGAGCACTGCTGAGGGAAGCTTTACGCCTGACAATAATTCAGCCAACCTGGTATCCAAGTTTGGTGCCATTAGCCATGCATTTCTATTATTCGTCATTTTTTTTGTGTTACGGTAATGACGTTGATGACTATACAACTTGGCTATACTTTTTCGTTTGCAGTTTCTTTTAAAGGCTGTTGAGAGTGTATTTTCTTGTTGTAGAGTTGCGAGATTAGTTAAAGATACAATATTATTTCTGTTGTAATATGCCTTATTGTGAATTCAAAACTGACTGCATTTTTAGTAAGTCGGATATCTTTCTTCTTGAGGTGCTGCCTTTCTTGCTTATTTACGTTTGTCTGGATTATCATCGTGCATCTCCTGAGGATTTACATCCCACACAGTGACATTGTTTATCCTCTGGAGGTGATGATAGTACAGTTTCATACCAGCAGCAACTGAACATGAGATCCTGAGAATACCATTGTGATATTCAGAATCAGTCCGTAGTTCACAACCTGCATTTCTATTAACAGATGTTTGGCATGCAGCATTGGAGTGGATGCTTTCTTGGCTAAGCTTATATACAATGGGTCCTAACTTCTAAGCAATGTGTGGTTAAAAAGTTATAAAACTAGTGGTTCTTATGAACTGTGTGGATAAAAATAAAGTTCAACCAGTTTCTAAGCAATTACTACACATAAATTATAATTTAAGGAGACCATTCAAACATAATTCTTATATTCATACTTTGTAGGATTCACAATTTATTATCCAAACTTGTTGTAGTTATATGTAAAGTACTACCAAACAAGCACATATTACATGCCGGATGAATTTTTGCTCATGAAACAGAAATTCCTAAGCAGGAAGCCAGTAACTGAGAAAAATTTTGAAACCATTTTGAAATATTTGGATAGTTTGCCAAAAAATGGTTTTCTAGGAAACATTTTGCATTTTTTTTTTTTTTGGAAGATACTACAAAATTTCACTTGAAATGAGAATCTTGACTTGTTAACTAAATACATGAAAAATGATCGAGGTGAGGAAAAAGTTGATAATTGTTCCCCACCTAGAGCAGGAGTGATAAATGTGATCATCGTTAGGATAGCTGCAGTAGGGGACTCAAATTCAACTAGAAAGAGTTATGCCGCTTGGTTGGGATCTGCTATATTCAAAAGAAAACAAGATTTAATCAGAACATCACTTTTTTGTGAGGAAGACTTGATTGGTCTAGCAAACCCTCATGACGATGCCTTGGTGGTCATCGGTGACATAGCGGATTTTGATGTCAAGATGGTGCTTGTGGATAGCTGTAGTGTGGCAAATGTTCTTACTTGGGAGGCATTTTTGGGCTTGAAAATCTCTCCAGAAAAATTGAAACTTGTGTCCACTTCTCTACAAGGCTTTGGAGGGGCAATTGTGATACTAGAAGGAATTGTAGAGCTTCTAGTGACGCTAGGCACTTACCCAAAGAATGTGGTGATCCTGACGAAATTTTTTGTTGTCGAAACCCTCCATGCCATACAATGCAATCTATGGTCGACCACTATTAAACGCTGTCGGAGTTGTCCCGTCAACGTACTACCAAGTAATGAAATTTCCAACCAATCGAGGGGTTGGAAGTGTAAGGGGTGATTAACAAGCTTTGAAAAAGTGATATGTTAATAGCATAAAATCTTAGGGCTCTCCACCAGTTATGATGTTGGGTTTTGATCCGCTAAGGAGCTAAGCAGTGAACATCCTGGTGGTGAGTTTAAATAAAAAATTTGGTTAGTTAGGATATCTTTCTAATTTCCTTGTAAATATAGTTCCTAGAAAGTTTATTGATTTCCCTAGTGTAATGCAAACTATCAGTTCTAGCTTTTTGTAATTATTAGCATTGTTAATGAAAAGTTTACACGATGAACTGTAAGGGCCCTAAAGAAGGGACAACCTTACAGGGATGTCCCAGTGCGCCTACTGAGTCCTTCGATTTGAGTAAGCTTTATCTAAATGCATGGACTTGATCTACAACCGTTGAGATTTTTTGTACGAATCATGGCTCAAAACTTGGTCCAATACATTAAAATCGTCCGGGGGCTAAACGGTGAGCAACAATACCAAAAAATTGGTTAGTTGGAAATCGTTATACGGTCTAGCGACAAGCAACAAAACCAAAATATTGGTTAGCTAAAAAATGCTCCACACTTCAAGGTTGCACAACAAGACAAGTGGTGAGTTGTTCGCGTGAAACCCGCAAACGTACGAGATCGTTGTATAAGTATAAGATTTATGATGTAAGAGTATCGTTCCCACGATAAATAAGGTCTAGTTTGTAGTTCAATAGATACTATTAAATTTGAAGTGTGGTAATATCACAAAAAGAGATGGTTTATATGTTTTCTATATTAATCATAAACTAACAAAACAAATAAAATATTTATTTAATATGTAATGTTTGTATTGGAATCGTGAATCCTCATATTGCCATTTAATTCAATTCTTAATTCGTAATTTAGGAAATTCATACATTCAAGACAATCGATAATCCACTGTCATTCAATATTTTTTTCCAAGATATATTAAACATATGTCTAAAACGACCCGATCATATTCCTCGTCCGAATTCATATGAAAAACGTGTATTGATTCACATAATTTATCACACATAATTGAACATGTCATATATATTATTTCTAGTACATATTGCCCATATGTTGATTTTTCCGCGTTCTAGACTTACTGTAAGTATTCATACACTACAACAAGTAACTTACTATATAATTGGTGATCAAGCAATCAAATAGTTCAATGAAATGCAAAACCAATCAAGAAAAATAAAAAAATACTAAACGAATTCTCTTGAATTAAAATAAACAAATAATATGGTTCATCATTCATCCAATACAATGAAAAACTTAACATAATATTCTTATAATTAAATTATACAAGAATAATTGAAATAATATCACCCAGAAATAAGACAGATGGAAGAAGTGGAAAAACTCCACATTCTTGACATAAATCTTAAAATCGGGCTATGAATCTTCAAAATTTTTGTATGATTCACCTTGAATTGATGTATAGACTTGTTCTTCGCCTCCAAAATATGTAGAATATGATGAAATTTAGGTCAAAAGGAGGTCTCTTCACGTTCTGGTCGAGTATGGTATTTAAAGGATGCCAAAAAGATAGTTTTGAATTAAAATAAATAAACAATATAGTTTATCATTCATCCAATACAATGAAAAACTTAGCCTAATACTCTTATAATTAAATTATACAAGAATAATTGAAATAATATCACCCAGAAATAAGACAGATGGAAGAAGTGGAAAAACTCCACGTTCTTAACATAAATCTTAAAATCGGGCTATGAATCTTCAAAATTTTTGTATGATTCGCCTTGAATTGATGTATAGACTTGTTCTTTGCCTCCAAAATTTGAAGAGTATGATGAAATTTAGGTCGAAAAGAGGTCCCCCAAGTTCTTTTCGAGTTTGGTATTTATATGGAATGAAAGTACAAACTAAAGAAATTTCAAGAAAAACAATAATGAAGAAGTCACCTAGAAAGACGAATGGAGATGCTACATTTTAACAATAATTATTGATAAGAGGTAAATGGGCTAGTAATGCTAGGTGGCATATATAGTGGATACAATCATCAAGCAAACAAAGATAATTAACTGACTGTCACTATGATAGAGCGACTATCGATGTGCTAGTCTGGCTATCATTATGGTAGAACAACTACCGTTGTGCTAGATCGATTGCCACTATGGTAGAATGAATATCGCTATACTAGACCGATTGTCACCATGGTAGACCAACTACAACTATGCACCCTGACTGCCACTATGGTAGAGTGACTACTGCTATGCTAGTCCAACTGCTACAATGGTAGAGTAACTACCGCTACGCTAGATCGACTGCCACTATGGTAGAGCAACTATCGCTATGCTAGATCGACTGCCACCATGGTAGAGCGACTACTACTACCCTAACTGTCACTATGGTAGAGCGACTACCGCTATACTATCCCGACTGTCACTATGACAAAGCGATTATGCTGTGCCGGACGACTCTCACTATGATAGATCGATCATCACGACTCTCAACTGTCTAAACATCTTTTTAAGTTGATTAATTACTGCTTGACGATTATCATTGATCCCACTAACCATTTGGGAGTGGAAACCGTCCACTCAAGTTGTGGACAAAAACTGTCTAGTGAATGAAAATGCTACACTAAATACGTGGACAGTAATTCTCTGACAATTACACGACATCAAATATTTATAAATACTCAAAAGGCGTGTCAGATATGGGGGTCTAGTCTTTCTCAACATATTTTCTCTCTATTTTTCACAAGTCATTTTATTCAAAACTCCATTACTAATTTTCACGTCGAAAATAAAACAGGAGAGAAAGCTTGATCCTCTTTTTGTGGGTGTTCAATTGCTTATCGGAACAACAGAAGCCTCCTTGCTCCGTTATGGAATTCCAAATGTCGTTTTAATATTATTTCACATAGAACTGCAATAGGAACTAACTTGAATATATTTACTTTTTATTTTATTGACAATTTTGTATGTCCCGTAACCCTGACTTTTTTTAATCCAATGGGAACGGACTTAGAATGGAATCTGAACCCGCAGCCACCTTAGGACAACATTATTATTATTATTGTTCAAAATTATTTTTCGTGTTCATTGTGCTTTCAAGCCCCCGTTTGGCAGCCAATTAATAAAATTCCTTTTTTTCTCCAACTCATTTTTAGCTACATATTCTCAAAATAAAATATAATATTTTGTACATAAATTCAAAATTTTTTCTTACTTTTTAATCCCACATTCTCTAAAAATTTATTATTTCAAAACTCATTTTCCTAAAAAAAAAAAAAAAAAACTCATTTTAATGGGGCTAAATTAGGGAAAAAAAAAAAAAGTTTGGCAGCATTGATTATGATGTAGCTTTAAAACTTTAGTCAAGAGCCCATTCACCATCATGTTTCCCAACAAATGTACATAATAGAAACTATTTTGACAACTAATTTCAATAACAATGATGGCCAAGATCCCAAAAAATATTACAGGTGGCTAACTCAATACAATCTTCATGTCAAATGAGATGTGGGTGAGAGTTCAAACTGTAGCAACTTTGCAGACTTCTCTCTCAACTTTGTGCATATTTAGTGCGTTGAACTCAATGTTAAACAACATGATTGAGAAAACATTAACTTGAATATCTTGATGATTATTTTGTAAAATATTATCAAATATTAATTATCAAACTTACTTGGTGTTTCAAAAAAGAAGAAGCAATTAATGTCCTATCTGCTACTAGATTCATTTGGTTGGTGAAGTCAAAAGAATTTTTTTAGTGAAGGTGTCGGGAAAGTGGTTTTCTAAGTCAAAATAGGCGTGGAGTGCTATACAATCAAATATATGACTCGCTATTTGTGTTTAGATTTTCAAGAGATGGAAAGAGACCAAATTGCATGATAAGATGTTTGTGAAAGATGAGGTGGAGAACTCTTGTTCCCCTTTTGCAACATCTCAAGAACTTTTTGGGTGGGAATGACCTTGACTATCGGAGATTTGCGCGACGAAGGAAATCCATAGCAAAGATATCGCCACTATATTCGTTGTTGGCTAGACATGTATCCACTTACTTAAACTTACAAAGAATTCGATGGGAATGACTTTAATTATGGATACTTGCACGATAAGAGAGATGTCATCAAGATATCTTCTACAAAGTTAATCACATTTCATTTGACGGTCACAAATTGAAAGCTAAGTGGGGGGTATTCTAAAGATTGTGGAACGGAGATAAAGATATCTTCTACGTTACCAATAATATATCAAAAGTATCGATATAATTTCATAAGAGTAATTTGATTAACATGAAGAACAAAAGTCCTATCATCATAGGTGGATCTACCGTGGGGGCCCACTACCCCCACACTAAATTTGAAATCCAAGATTTTGTAAAATATTTTTCAAGATTTTGTACAAGATTTTCAAAAAAAAATTCTTATAATTTTCAATTTTGCCCTCACAATTAAAATTTGATAAAATTTGTCCCTATAACTCTAATCTCTTAGATCCGCCCCTGCCTATCAAAGAATGAAAAATTGTTTGTATCTTGGATGTATTCATCTATCCTATCTAGGTAGATGTATACCTAATGGTCCTAATCCAAAATTTCATGTATTTTTTGAACTTTCTCAAAAAGTTCAAAAAAGAATATCCAACTTAGACTCGACATGCAGGAGAATATTCCATGTTTGGTTCTCTCATTTTTCCTTTTATTTTTATTTTTCTTTTCTCAAATTAGGTTGTATTATTGAACAACTTTTGGCCATAAAAAGCACATCTCTCACTTTCTCTTTCAAATCCAATAGGTGAGCAATCCCTTTCTTTCTCCTCCTTCACAACATTGAAAGGGTACACTTAAAGAAGTACTTGGCTTGTTTCATGGAAAATCAATTGAACCTAATGGATAATAATGAAATTCCGAAGACAAAAAATAAAAGAAATATATGGTGTTATATTAATTAAAAAAAAGTATAAGATTAATTAAATTCGAGGCAAGTTCATTATGTTGTTAGATCAAGCTTTAACCAAGTAGTTTTTATTGTATACAATATAATCATATATAATTTTATTCTGTCACATATATCAGACATCTCTCCGGTAACTATTGTGACCATTTTACCAACCCTAATAAATCTTTGCACGTAACTGTCATAACAAAATCTTGCGTGTAGATATATGCAAATACGTATTCAATACAAATTCTTCTTTAATCATTTCTAATATTGTTTAGTACAGTGCACTAAACACGTCTCTAGCTATGTACTTTCAACCATCAAAATTTTTGTTTTTTAATTTTTTCTTTTGAACTTCTTGAAAATTCAAACCTGAGGGATGAAGAAGAATTTTAAGACAAGAAAATTGGGGCTATGCGTATTGCATTAAGGCACTAATGGTTTAAAAGTATAAGTTGTTTTGAATAATTTTCCGAAAGTATTTCCTTAGCAAGAAGAAATTTTGAAAAAAATTGATATAAGATAATTTTCTCGTAAAACTCTACTACAATAACCCTAAATAAAGAAACAATATAAGCTATGGCTGATATTCTTTTCTAGCAAAAAACCGACAAAGATTTAAATTTTAGAAGGAAAAAAAAATCAATTTAATATAGATCATGTTTTCTACATGCACAATGGGAATAGGATAAGATTGAGTCAGCTCCACCACATAATTTTATTTGTAAAGTAGATTTTGCAATTAGCATATTGGCTATTTCCAATTAGATTTTCTTCTAGATTGTCTCCACAACAGTAGTATGCTGATAAAATCAAATATTTTAAGTAACTATTATTAAAATAATAAATTATTGTAGTAATATAAATACTAAGTAACGATTTAAGGTTTTTTTTTCCAGACATCCAAACCTAATACGTTGTCAAGATGCTAAATTTTTAATAGATATTATATAAAATAAATTACTCGATTTTTAAAAAATATTAACATACATTTTAATCTCTTTTAGGTTATTTGGTCGCATATCTACTTTAATACTGATTCTATCAAATATACAACTGGTTGTTAAATACAATTTACTGGAGCATCTATTTAAAAATCGTTGCGACTTTTTTACGCTACTTTTAAGTGAAAGCATCAATATAACTTATAACCAAATACATGTATTGTGTAGTATCGTATGTTTATGCCAATTTGTAGGAATGTGTGATCGACTTTAACGAACAATGACAGGTTCATATTGGTCCCAACTTTTTGTACCATTCTCATACAAATATTTGGTGCTAGATACAATTTGTCTCATGTACCACACTAGTATGTATACTCACATGTTTCTCTTAAAGGGATAAGATTTGTGTCGACTTCAAATGAAGAATGGTGTTGATACAGCTCATTTGTTATCTTATTCGAAAATGATGATTTTTCGAAAAATTATAGACTTACTCAAATGACTTAGAGGAGACGAACAAAAAACTACCCAACAATGAATTATCTAACCAACAAATCACTCAATAGCAACAACGCATTCCTGCCGTCCATGATCCACCTCAACGGCTCAGATCATTACACGTGGAGGAACTGTCATATTTTTATTCATTAATTGAATGGAACTAAAGTCGCAGATACTAAACGTTGAGAAATTGTGTTCAAAACCAATAAAGTATGTATGTAATGAAAGAGGAAGAAAAACGGCTAATATTGTGGCATCAACAGGCATTCAAGACCTGTTTCGAGCTCCTCTATGCGGCCGCATATAGTAACTTTTGGACCGTTGGAGACCTTTTTTGACCGTTTATTTTTTGAATTTTTTGCTTTGTCACTCAAATTTTGGCATTATTTCGTGTTTCTTGTCAAGACTTATATATAGGGAATTCGTGTTCAAGGCATAAATGTATGAAAAAAATTTAAGATCCATATATCATTCCAAAATCAAAGATCAAAATCTGATTCTTCATCATATTCAGTATTTTCATTTATGTTCTTCAAGTTTTGAGGATTACACTTTATGCTTGAGTATTTAATCCTTAAAAGGCTTGATTAATTCTTCAACCTATTTGTTGGAAAAACCTTTAAGCATCTTATATTATTGAAGAGGAGTAAATATCGTTTGAGTACAACGATCAAGAGTTCGAACTTTCAAGTTTGATCCTGGTTTTGTTCATGTTTTATTCATCTTGCTGTTTGTTTTCTAGTTAGTTTCTTCTTCAACTCCAGTGCATCTCCAACAATACTCAAACGATATTACTGTGATGGAGAGCGAACAACGATGGCGACGATAAAATTGATAAATCAGGATTTGGTTCGTTTCAATGGCACGAACTTCACGCGGTGGCAAGACAAGTTGAAATTTCTACTAACGGCTTTAAAGATCTTTTATGTTCTTGATTCGGAATTGGGGCCATTATCTAAACCATCAAGTCGATAAACTGAAGCAATCAAGGCGGAACGGCAAAAGCGTCAAGAAGATGAATTGATTTATCGTGGTCACATACTCAACGCGCAGTCAGATCGTTCAGATAATTTGTACACAAATACTTCATCGGCGAAAGAGATATGGAACGCTTTAGAGAGTAAGTACAAAGTCGAGGAAGAAGGCACTGAGAAATTTCTAATATTGAGGTATTTTGATTTTAAGTTTTTAGAAAATATTCATTTGCTTCCCCAAATTCATGAATTTCAAGTGTTAGTCAATAAATTAAAGGCGGTGAAGATTGAAATCCCAGAGACATTTCAAGTGGGGGCAATAATTGCTAAATTTCTCGAAATTTGGAAAGGATATCGGAAGAAAATAATTCATAGTTTCGAAAACTATTCTTTGGAACAATTGCGCATTAAGAAAGAGTCGAGAATGAGAGAGAAGAATGAAAATTCTTATAAAGGCATTTCTAATGCTAATGCAGTGGAGAAAACTGAACTGTTTGCAAAATCCAACAAGAGGAAGCCTTCTAGGAATTTCAACCAGTCCAAAAAGAAGACCAAATGAGGGTGTTTTATGTGTGAAAAATCTAAACACTATGCAAAAGTTTGTAGACATCGAAAACAAAACAACTCTGAGGGTAAAATAAATTCCATTCAAGATGACAAGATAGTGGCCACCAGTAGCGAAATAAATACAATTAAGGGAAAGGTTCTAGGTGGTTGTATGATACTTGTGCAACTGTGCATGTAGCATACAAATCTTTATTCACTACATACCATGAGGTGGATGAAAACCAAGAGATCTAAATGCGCAACGAGGTCCGATCAAAAGTAATTGACAAGGAAAATGTCGATATCATCTTTACTTTCGGGAAGAGTGTTACTTTAACAAATGTATTTCATGTTCCCGACATGAATAGAAATCTAATGAGTGAAAATATCTTGGGAAAAACCTGCATAAAAAGTATATCTGAGTCCGGTAAACTTCTATTATCCCTTAACGAAAAATTTGTTGAAAAATGTTATTCTTGTGAAGGATGGTCAAATTATATACCGTTGACAAATTTTTAAATAATAAAATTGAATTTTCTTATGTTGTTGATTCTTTTTCGTTGTGGCATGCTAAATTATATCATATCGGTAAAAGTACAATGAAAAGAATGATGAAATGTAATTTGATTTCATATGATGTAAATGATGAATTTAAGTGCAAAACATGTGTAGAAGATAAATAATTAAAAAGTCATACCTAAGTGTAAAAATGACATCTAGTATCTTAGAATCAATTCATTCAGACATATGTGAATTAAATGGAATGATAGAGGTGGAAATAAGTATTTTATTATCTTTATTGATGATTGCACTAGATACACTTATGTTTATTTGATGAAGCATAAATATGAGGCTTTTCATATGTTTAAAATTTATAAAAGTGAAATTGAAAATCACTTCGGAAAGAAAATTAAAAACTTAAGAAGTGAAGAATACTTCTCTAGTGATTTTAATGTGTTTTGTGAACAATAAGGCATCATTCACCAATGTTTTGCACCTAGGACATCCGAACAAAACGGTTTGGCTGAAAGGGAAAATAGAACCTTAGTTGAAATGATTAATACTATGATTGCCTATGCTAAGTTTCCATTTAACCTGTAGGGTGAAGTTTTATTGAGTGCATGAAAGATATTAAATAGGATTCCGTTAAAACAGACTAAGGTTTCTCCTTGTAAATTATGGAAAAGGAGAAAACCAAACATTGGATACTTCAAAGTGTGGGGGTGTCTTGCTTATTGTAAAAACATGAGCCCTAATAGGACCAAGTTAGGTCTAAGAGACATTAAATCTGCATTTGTAGATATGCTAACAATAGCAAATCTTACAGATTATTGAGCTTGGAGACCAATGTGATTATCGAATCAAGTGATGTGGAGTTCTTTGAGGATTCGTTATCTTTGGATAATGAATTGGAGGAAATTCATAAAGATATCCCTAGCTCAAGTGGAATACAAGATGAAACATCTTCTAAAGATGTTGATGAGTTTAGTGAACCACGAAGAAGCAAAAGAACTCGGATTGTGAAGTCCTTGGAATCAGATGAAATTGATTCTCAACTTATTTCATTTTACTTGGTAGAAGGAAATAAAGTGAATGTCGTGAGAACAATTCACTTTGTTCTACAAGTGAAAATCGACCCTATAACTTATAAATAGGTTATGACTTCTCGTGATAGCATCTTTTGGAAAGATGCGATGAAGGATTAAATGGATTCGATAATGTCAAATAACACTTCAAAGCTTGTCGATTTGCCACCCGGGTCCAACCTATTGGATGTAAATGAGTGTTTAAGAGAGAGTATGACGCTGATGGTTCTCTTAATACTTTTAAGGCTTCTTTGACATTATGAACCGATAGCTAGAATAACATCAATAAGGATATTATTTGCGCTAACATATATATATATATATATATATATGACTTACATGTTCATCAAATGGATGTCAAGACGACATTCTTGAATGGAGATCTCGATGAGGTGGTCTGTATGGAACAATCCGAAGGATTTGTTCTACCTGAAAATGAACATAAGGTGTGCAAGTTAATGAAATCGTTATACGGTTTGAAGTAAGCACCTAAGAAATGGTATGAGAAGTTTGACTTAGCTATATATTATTTGGTTTTAAACATAATAGCGTAGATAAATGTTTGTATTCTAAACTATGTGATAATTGTGTTACATTTATTTGCTTGTATGTTGACAACATGTTGATTATGAGTAATCACATGGACGAAATAGAAGAAACGAAGATATTTTTATCTTCCACATTCAAGATGAAGGATCTCGGACAGGTGGATACAGTGGGGGTTACCATTTTAGTCAATCACATTATATTGAGAATGTGATTAACAAGTTTAAGCATTTGAACGTGAAAGAATATAGTACTCCAATTGATCCAAGTTCGAAACTTGTAAAGAATGATGGAAGGACTATTGCTTAATTGGAGTATGCAAGTGTTATCGGTAGTCTTATGTATGCAGTTCAATGCACAAGACCGGATATAGCCTATGCAATAAGTAAACTTAGTATGTTTACTAGTAATCCAAGCAATGATCATTGGAAGGCTATTGGAAGAGTTCTTTGATATTTAAAGAAAACCAAGAACTTGGGTCTTCAATATACAAAATTTCCGGCTGTGTTGAAGGATTTACTGATGCTAGTTGGATATCTAGTACTGGTAAAAGTAAATCCACTTCGTGTTAGGTGTTTACACTTTACTTAGAGGTGTGACTATTTCTTGGGAATCAAAGAAACAGACATGTATAACACACTCAACTATGAAATTCGAATTTGTTGCACTATCAAAAATGGGGAAGGAGGCTGAGTGATTTAAGAATCTCCTATATGAGATACCTTTAGGATCGAAGATAACATCTTCTATACCTATCATGTGTGGTAGTCAAGTCATAGTAGCAAAAGCATACAATAAAGTATACAATGGAAAGTCTAGACATAAGAGTCTAAGACACGACTATATAAGGAAATTAATCGAGAGTGAAATAATTTTCCTAAATTATGTAAAGTCGATTGAGAACTTGACAGGTCCTCAAACTAAACCTCTAAATAAAGATTTAGTAAATTATACTTCGAGTAGGATGTGGTTGAAACTCTTAAACTAAAAAGGTCCACCAATGATGGCAACCCTACCTGTCATTACTCAAAAGGTAATTCATGGGTTCAAAGGGTAACAACAAGTCATTCGATATGTGGATAGTTTCAGCATTATTGATATCTGCGATAACCCTATCCTAGTTATAATAATGCTGGTTGTTACTGAAATGAGGGATGCGTTTTAAACTCTTAATAAAGTTCAGTACTAATTACAAGTATCTTTAAAAGTAACAAAAATACTTGAAGAATTTCATCTAAATAAACTTCGAGGTGGTGCCACCTCAATAGAGAGTTAGAGTTTCACTCTTAAAAGTTTGCTGAAAATGATGAGCGCAAGGTCATAATAGTGCTAAGCGAGTTTGAGAAACTTGAGAATACGTGATACTAGTATGTGTGTTTGAACATGTATTGTTATATGGAATAATTGGTTCAAAACTTCATGCTACCTTAAATTCTGACTTTACTTTATTTGAATTATACTATGATTAGATTCAAATTGAAATATATAAATATATCTAATACTTATATATGAATATCATATATTTGAATATGAGACTTTATTGAATTTTGAATAAGTGGAGAATTGTTGGGAAATTGTGTTCAAAACCAATAAAGTATGTGTAGAATAAAAGAGGAATAAAAATGGCTAAATTTGTGGCCTATGCGACCACATAGGACTGCATGGCCATCAACAGGCATTCAAGCCCTGTTTCGAGCTCCTCTATGTGGTCGCATAAAGCAACTTTTGGATCGTTGGAGGCCGTTTATGACTGTTTATTTTTTGAATTTGGTGGTTTTTCAATCAAATTTTGGCACTATTTCGTGCTTCTGGTCAAGACTTATATATAAAGGATTCATGTTCAAGGCATAAATGGATGAAAAATATTTGAGATCCATATATCATTCCAAAATCAAATATCAAAATATGATTCTTCATCATATTCAGTATTTTCATTTGTGTTCTTCAAGTTTTGGGGATTACACTTTATGTTTGAGTGTTTAATCCTTACAAGACTCGATTAACCATTTGCCGGAAAAACCTTTAAGCATATTATATTATTGGAGAGGGGGCAAATATCATTTGAAAACAGCGATCACGTGTTCAAACTTTCAAGTTTGATCTTGGTTTTGTTTGTGTTTTATTCATCTTGTTGTTAATTTTCTAGTTCGTTTCTTCTCCAACTCCAGTGCCTCTCCAACACTAAATGCATCTTTAGGCCTCTATATAGCCTATGTTTGAGCCACATTCTTTCTCCTTTTTTTCCCGTTCATTTTTCTACAATACTCATTTTTAATCACATTCTCTAAATAAAATAATATTACACACAAATCTAGAACTTTTCATCACTTTTTCACCACACATTCTCCCATCAATCACTATTCAAAAACTAATTTTTCCTAAAAAATGGGGGCCAAACACGCACATAATCTCCTTTGTCTGACATGGGATTTACGGCATCAATTATAGAAATTAGATTGTATTTTCTTATTTCTCATACTAATCACTAAGTCACCTAATAATGAAGGATTATGTCATTTTGTTAGAAAGATTTTGAGAAATGCAATGATTGAGAAGTGTAGGTATCAACAGATGATTGGATAAAAAAGTTGATTGTGCTTTAAATAGTTCAACGGTAGAATGTCATGTGACATTATATCAACTTTTTTGTCAATATATCTAGTACTGTGGCATGATTGAATAATGAAATATCGTCATCTCAAATTTTTCAAATGGTAATTCCAAAATCTTCAAATAAATAACCGACGGACAGGAATTTAGTCCTTTACCACTTTTTCAAAAGCAAAATCTCTTTAATTTCTTGTTTTTTTGTTTACTCATTAATGTGTTTTTTCACAAATAGTGTAACCGGCAAGCAGCAGGCAATAAATTGTGATTAATCATTAAAGTCAAAACGTTTAAAATGTTAAGCATGGCATGGTGACACAATGAATTCCATTAAAGATTCCATGTCTCGTGGGAAGGGCGGCTTACACCTCTCCTTTTCTTTTTCTTTTTGTCGACAAAATTAAGAATCCGTCTCCACGCATGTACACGAAGGCGGCGACACATCATTTTCTAAGGATCCATTTGACAAGAATTATTAAAATATGTTTAAAAGTAACTTCCACATAGATAATTTTTTGACTTTTTAAAAGTCTTGTCAAAAGAACTTTAGAAATATAAATTGTATTGGGTCAAGCTAGTCGCTAGATTCAACTACTTTTTAATGACTTTTTATTGAAATTAATTTTATTAGATCAAAAGGTTTTGAAAGTGTTCAAGCATATTAGATTTGAAAGCGCAATTCAATACGATGGTTAAAAAATCTCTCCGATCAAAGAGTAATCCGCCTTAGCACCTCTACGATTTTGTTAGTATGTCATTTTCAAGAAGTAATAGGGTTTAGAAGATTTTCCAAAAGACAATTAGACAAAGAAAGTGGTCAAAGAATGAATATGTAGCAATATTCTTTTGAAATGGGGCTAGCTTACATCATAATTTCGTTTTCACGTCTAATGTTTGTCTTGTATTAATAATTTGGGCAAATTAAGGTCCCCAAATATTTTGGAAACCTAATCATTCTAACTAATAGACAAAAGCTGTCACATACCCTTTCTATTTAACATTTACTATCTGGACATTTGTTACACGTGTCATGTTGACAAAACATTTCTCTTTTTTACTTTATTTCAAGTCACATACTTAATGCGCGCCTCTTGTGTTGGATTTCATTTTTACTATATTTCACTGTCTATCTTACATTTTAGCATGTGTAGTTTTTAATCCTTATTTTTATTGGAAAATTAATAATTCAAATTTAAAAATAAAAAATCTAGACTAATTAAGATCTTTGGTCAAACTTTAAAGTTACTTATTTAAAAACTAAACCAAACCATTTAGTTCGATTTAAATTTTGATAATTACTTATTTTGATATCGCTTGAAACCAAACTGAACCGTTCATCCAATTTCATGAAAAATACTTATTTTACTCGAGTTGTATTCTTTCTTTGATCAATACTTCAACAATTTTACTTGCCAGTTGGCTTCTATTGGCTACAAAGGAAATAAAAATTTATTTATGATTATAACTTTCTTATCTAAAGAAAGAAATTGCAAGTTTAAAATCGCGTTCCACCTATGATGCACACAAATGTTGAGGATTGTTTATTCTTTAGCCTAATTTTTTGAGTGTTTCAATCATCGGAATGTGTAATTTGTATTCATTGAATGTGACCAATGACATCATTGCAACATAGTCTATGATCAGCTAAACTTTAGATGAATATCATTGTTTACAAACTAGTTATGATACAAATGACAATTTATCGTCATTAAAGTGGGTGTACATTCCATGTAGGCATATAACACTGTATTATCGAACTTTCTTCACTACTGTCTTACTCTTTATATAAATCTGAGTGATACAAAACATAATGTGCACATCTTAACATATCAAAATCCGCGAAGTTTATCAGAGGTGAACATGCAAGAGAGAGTTTCCATCCAAATAACTACATACACTACCACCAATAGCATAACATTTTATGCGAAGTAATTTAAAATAAAATTTCTCTTAAAAAATAAGATTCAAAAATTTTAAAAATTAGGAAATAGCGACCCAAAGAGCAAGCTTCCAATTGCACAATCCTTCATTCTCATGCCCACTTTCGTTGCACCTACTACTATTACTCAACCTTTGAAATTTCTCCATTCCCATTTCAACCTGTCCAATTCTTACATCATCATCTTCTTGCTCTGATTCTATTTCATAATTTTCTATTTTTTCTCTATCAATGGCGTCCCTTTCAATGAATTCATCTTCTAGTTCACTCTCACATTCTTCATTTTCTTCTTCTTCTTCTTCTTGGAAAAAGCATAGTCTGAGGCGACCATCGCTTCTTTCTGCTTGAAGATAAGTGGGCTTAAATGGGGTCTCCACCGCTTCGATTATAAGCCTCCCACCTTCACAGTGGCGCCTGACTTGAAGAGAATTTGAGCCGCCGCTTATGGTTGTCAACGGCGGGGGAAAAGTGCGACAAGAATTTGCTGCTGCTTTATTCAAATTCCTTGATTCCTGCTTTGGTTTATCTGGTACATTTTGGAGTGAGCTGTAACTGTTTGAGAAAATGCTGCAATCAGAAATATCAGTGCCTGATTCGCTTCCCAAATTTTCAGTACATAATTCCAGGCTTATTTTTTCACTTAACGACTTTTTTTCAAACGGATAAATATATGGGGTATCATTTTCTTTAGCTGATTTTGTGCTTATGGAAGAGAGATTTTGAAGAGAACTCCAACCAGTTATTTCAAGATTTTCTTTAACTTCTGGGATATGATCACTTCCAAATAAACCGAAATCCACGGTGGTTGACGGAGACGCCGCAACTTTCAGCTTCAGGCTTGCTGTCTCTGTCTGTTGAGACTGCTCGAAACATGATACAAGATTCTGACACACTATAGTTGACATACTAGAAGGGAAATATTAAGAAAAAAATGGAGATTCCGCAGCAAATATATTGAATCTGTGCAATAACAAGAACAAGATTATCTTTAATTTTTAGAGAGATAGGGAGAAGACAGAGAAGAGGAGAGGAAATTGAATGATGGATAGATGAAGGGTTGGGTGCCAATTTATAGTGCCCAAAAAGTGCCAATTTGTAAATCTTGTCTGTATGCAGGAGGGAGGGGTGGTTTGGGTGTCCCTTTTGCACCACTTGAATTGTACATCTATTAATCTGCCACACATGCTCTCACTTATTTTTATTCAGAAATCGATTATTTTCCAATGAAGTTCCTTTCATTTCCTCAGTCATGTGGATAGAAAATTGTTTAATGAGGATGTCCTTTTGTGTACATAACATATGTGACATAAGAGGAGACATATAAGACATGGTATACATGTTCTCTTCTTTAATTCTAGAGGTTATGTAAATATAACATACATTTATTTTCAAGTGCTAACGTATATCCATCGAGTTGAATGATAATTGCACTTTGAGTTTGGGAACAAAAATTTAAATCAATTGTGACGAGTATATAAAATATTGTTAGAGCAAGTGAGGGTTCTGAACCGATTCACTATGAAAACTCTACACATGTTAGACCTTTATTTCGATAAAGAGTGTATTTTCTTCATCTTTTTTTTTATTAGATAAAACTTTTGAGTGAATATGCAAAAGCGTTAAAATTGTCACTAATGGTCCAAATGTGTAAAATACTGTCCCTTGGGTGGTCATAGTGCTATTTGTCTAGGAAACAAAATAGTTTTCTCTTATTCATGACTTCTCAGTAGAATAAAAATAAATTCTATATGTTCATATAGTCAAAATCCAAATTGGATGGCATTTTTTAGATGGAAACATCACCGCACACAAAGTAGGAATATTATGAGTTTTTATTATTCATGGCCTCCAACTCCAACCATGATGACATTGACCAAACTATCCAATTCCCTTTCATGATTGATAAACTCCAGTAAAGCAAAGACAAGGGTGTTTACGTCATTTACCGAAAGCGTGTTTGAATTTTAGTGTCGGCTTGGAAACAGATGGAGGCCTAATGGTTATGAACTTGTTTATCAGAACTTAATGAAATCCCAGCTGTGGCTGCTTAGTGCTTAGTGCTTCGGCCCCATTAGTAATTTTTTGAAGAATGTGTAGTTAAAAAAAAGTAATTTTTTTTTATTTACGTGTAATATTATTTTTCTGGAAAATGTGTAATTGATAAGAAAAGAGAGAAAAATGAAGTTTAATTTAATGGAGGCCAAACGGAAGCTTAATTTCCAGCTCTTTTTTTATATTATTGCCACTACCAAAAGCATTTTCAAGAGACTCTTTAAACATGAAATGTTCTCTATTTTAAGAGTCAACATTTAAAATCATACTCCAAGAGACTCTTTAAATTAACATTTTAATTTAGAAAGTGGGTATGATTCTCCAAATTTAAAGAACCAAACTCACTCTTTATAATTAAATACATTCAAAATGTTTCAATTTTCAATATAGGAAAACAATAAAATAATATAAGGAAAACTAGTTAAAATAAAAAATAAAAAATAATAATAAATATTTTATAGGAGTAGTAAAATTAAGTGTTAAATATAAATAATTTGTTGGACCACTTCAAAATTTTAATTATCTAAATTTTATAGATATTCTCCAAATGATATAATACTCTTTAAAATTGGAGAGTCTCTTGGAAATGCTCTAAATCCAGAATCCGATAAAATTCTTTTTAGTTTGACTGAATCTTTGAGCTTCATCACGATAGTCGTACATATTCAAGACCTTGTTTAACTTTTAACGTTCATTAGATGCGGGTATTACTAAAACGACTGTAAGTACTTAATCTCAAAACACTAATTCTGTCACTGCACTATGGATGTATTAGGTCATGTTTGAGTCACATTATTTTTTTCATTCTCATTATTCTACTCATTTTCAACCACACATTTTCAATAAAATAATATTTTTTTATCAAATTAATAGTTTTTCCTTCTTTTTCAACCATATATTCTTATTATATCAACAGTAAAAATTCATTCTTTTTCAAAAAATGTGCACCAAACAGAGGCTTAGGTGCGATATTTGTTATACTGAATTGGACATGACTAAATAAGACATCAAAAAAATATATATATATATTGCACGTTTTTCTCCTTTAATAATTTTCAACGGACAAAAATAACATATCTTGAACATACAGCCCACTTACCATTCTTATAGTAAATTATTAGTGAGCACTATCTATTCAATTTATTGTACCAAAAATCGATTATTATTAACCTCGTTTGGTTCTTGGACCGACTCCAGAAAGAAATTGCAAACCCAAACAAATAAAATAAAGTTCTCATTTGAATTAGGAAGCTAATTAATGAAATCAACATCCACTAAGAAACCTTTTATATTTGTCGGCTAGGTGCTAACCAATGAACATCAATCTAATGCCTTTTTGCCTTTCAAATAGAACTGTAATGAAAAGTAACTTTGTTTGACTCATCAATTAATTGGAATCCATTTGAGTAGAGAACATGAGATACTTTTGATGAGGTGGAGAATTGATTGAGAGTTTGTTCATTGAAACTCTGTTTCGAACTAAGGGGAATGTATTCAATTGAGTTTTTTTTGAAGATTTTGATGATTTTTTTAGAGATTTGTATGCAATTAGTGAAAGTTTTTTGTAGACTTTTATAACTTTTAGAAACTTTTGTAGAATTCAAAAAAAAAATTGAAAACTTTTATTTAAGATAGAATTTATGTGGATCTGGTGTAATATTATGAAATTATCACATACGAGGTGATACTTCTCACAATTCCCCCTTCTCCTCCCTTATCCTCTCATATAATAAAAAAAATATTTTAAAAAAATAAAATTTTAAGACCTTAATCAAATAAATAATAATTATTATACATATAAAAAATAAATTTAATATTCAGTATTATTAATATAATATACAGTTAAAAAATAAATAAATAATATATATTTAGATTTAATTATAAATTATTCTATATAAAATTTTATAATTTAATTAAAAATAAATATTTTTCAAAAAAATGAATGAAAAAAGAAAAAAAGTTATCAAGAATATAATTTAATTATTTCATAGAAAAATAAATAAATAATAAGAGAGAGAGAGAGAGAGAGAGAGAGAGAGGGAAAATAATATAATCAATAGAAAAAAATAATAAATTTTAATATAACTCTAATGTTCGTAGAAAGAAAATGAAAAGAGAAATATTGAAAAAAAAATAATACATATTAATTTCTTATTATTTTATGTGAAAGTCTCTCAAATTCTTGTGATTAATGAGAGACAAATTTTGAGATTTTATTTTAGTACTTTCTGCTTAAAAGTTAGTACTATGGAGACTTTTATAAAAGTCATAAAATTTGAATACCGACTTATAAAAACTTCTAAAAAAATTTAATTGAATACACCGTTACTTTTTGAGACTTTTTAAAAGTTTATAAAAGTTTTAATTGAATACACTAATACTTTTAGAGAGTCTCCAAAATTCTACATTGAATATCCTTAAATTTTTTAAATTTCAAAAAATTATTAAAAGTCTCAATTGAATACACCTCCTAAATTTTTTCTTTTGAAGGGTCGAGGGCTATTTAGGGGATTTAAAAAATGTTGTAACTTATAATCCTAGCTCCAATAGCTCAAATCTACTCTTAACTCAACTCTTGTTCAACTGTCAGTCAATTAAATTACAAACTTATTTAAGAAACCTTATTGACTGACAATTAGACTGGAGTAATTCATAGATAATTTGTCTACTCCACGAACTCTATTTTACCTTTTTTCATAAAACCCATCATGATTAAGTTACACCTGTAAACCTATTTCAATTCTTTGAATAATTGGAAGTTTGAAGCATGGGACTTTGCTTGTTTATTCACTATTTCGATGGCCATTATTTTGAAAAAATAAATTTTTGAATAAATTTTTTTTTTGGAGAAAATGTGATTAAAAAGTATTGAAAAGTTTCGAATATATAAATATTTTATTGTGTAAATATATGGTTAACAGATGAGTATAAAAATCAAAGAATTCTGAAATAATGATTGTCAAACAAGAGCTTAGATAAGTCATGCTTTTTTTTTACTCTTCATTCGAAAATAATGAATCTTCGATAGGAACTTATCTGCCTTGTTAATTAGCGATTAATTTGTTTAATATAAACTTTCTAATTCAAATTTCGTCACTACTCATTAAAATTCTATAAACAACTTTTCATATAAAAGAAGTTGAATTTTTCATACATGGCTAAAGCTTGTTGAAGCCAAATATTCAAAAATAAATATATTTTGTTTAATCACCAAAGAAATTTGTATATATTCTGCTCAAAATAAAGGAAAAAAATGATAAATACATCTCATCGTGTGACGTAAATTATCCATAAATGGAGGTTTCAATATCCATATTATATAAAAGCATAATTTTGTTGTCACTACGCCAGTTGAGGGGGCATTTACTCTTTAGGAGATAAGGAAACAGACTACCAGAAAATGAATGGAGGAATGTGAAGTCTTCTGAGATATACAGCTTGCAGATTATATAAATTAATACTTATTTTTCAAAGTCGAGAATTTTTATTTCGACTATTTAAGTCGTCTCTCCCTTATCAGAAGTACCATTTGTCTACTTCTTTTATACCGTTACTGATTGCTTCAAACCCCGATTTTGCTGTAAATGACATAGACGGTGGAAGGAGCTTAATATGTTCTTGAAAATTTTTGTTAAATCTAGCAAAAAAAAAAAAATAATAATAATAATGAAAATGAAAATAGAAAGTGCTTACCCAGAAAGCTACATGAAAAGTTCCTATTAATTAGAAAATAAAAAGAGCTCAAATAAGACATATGGTCCTAAGAAGACAGCATTAATTATATCGAAATTAATAATCCCATTAGCCTTTGCTGACTCGAAATATACATAATTTTAATTCCTTAATTAATTATTCAAAGTACAAAAGCTTCTTCATTAGCAAGTCTAGACATAGATTAGGTCAGCCCACATCGTGTTACTTTTACATCAGAAACCATCTGTTTATGTGTGCTTATGTTAATTAATTTCAATTAAATCCCACTTGCTATGTCGTCAACTTTACGTCATTTTTTTTTACATAAGTAATTAAAAGATGCTTTTCGAGTGGACGTAAGTTTTGATCGATGAGAATAATTTGTTCAATTTGATGAGTAATTAAGAGGTGCTTTTTGAGTAGATGTAGCTTTGGATCGACTGAGAATAGTTTGTTCAATTTTATGCACGACCTTTCCAATTAACGAGCTATTGAAGTAATTAAATAGAGTAAAAGCCATCCCATAGAAAAAAAAAAAAAAAAAATTAACAGAGGACACGTCATGTTCCCTTATCCTTGATTGAAAGGTCAAAAGTCGGCATTTTAAGATATTTTTGCCTTTTAATTGTACTTTATTAGTTCATGGCTCACAACAATTTCTTGTGTCTGCAGCCTTTACCTTTCTCTTATTAGCAAAATGGTTCACATATTTTATTAAAAAAATATATATAGAAAGTCTATTCATAACTATCGCATATAAATTTATGCTCATGTTGATACCATCTTCAGTTATGAAGTTTTATTTTAAAATGTGAACTTATTAAAAAGTAATCGAACATCTCATATTTTAATGCGACCGTAAATCTTGAATCATTGGCCTCAGTTGTAGAAGTAATAATTTTTAACCAAATAGTACAAAGAGAATCGATACAAGAAATTTATTTAGTTATGGTACGTATTTCGATATGTTTCATTTCGTACAAACAGAATTTATTTTTTAACAAAAATTAATGTGTCAATATTTATATACATGTAACATGGTCCATTTGTTAAAGATTAAACTACTTGTTCACATAAAGTGTATATCTTGATTGTTACCTCTCTACGTATCAAAAATTTAGCAGTTGATTGAAAAATATGTTGTCTAAATCAATATATTATAATCTCCTAACTTATGTGAATGTAAATTAATATGTCAATATTTATGTACATGTAGTGTGGTCAATTTTTTAAGGATTAAACTAATTGTACACAAAAAAATGTACACCTTAATTGATACCTCTCTATGTGCCAAAAATCTGGCAGTTAATTGGAAAAAGTGTTGTCAAAATTAATGTATCAAAATTTGTCAACTTACATGGATGTAAATCAGTATGTCAACATTTATGATGGTCCATCCCTTAATCCTTTAGCATTGAATTTTAAACTCTTAAGTTGATTGCACAAGAAGTGATATGTTGAAGATATAATTTAAATAAATAATTTAAACTTTTAAAATTATATGTAATAACGTTAATGCCGCAAGCTACGTGAAATACGATTAGTTGACATCGAGGTACTAGGTTAGCTTTACGGAAAGAATTATCTTCAGATATATATATTATCAATTTCATGCAACATATGACAGTTTACGTTTCAGATATATATTATCAATTTCATGCAACATATGACAGTTTACGTTGTTAGGTACAAGTTATCGAAAGTTAATTGCTCTTGCGAAATTTGCAAGCGTACGAAATCGTTAACAAGTAATTAAATTGTTGAGTTGAAAGTATCGCCTTACAGAAAATAAATTCAATTCAAATTTACTAATTTTTATATGATTCGAATTATGTAAACAATAGAAAGTTTGATTTTATTTTATGTTAAATTAATCTAAGAAAGCGGTAAAAATATGGTTTTTATCAATTTATGGATAATTGTATTGGATCTCGAATTCATCTATTGCTATTTATTTCACTTCTTGATTTGTAATCTAATTCCGTTCATGCATTTTTTACAGTCGATAATTCTATTGTAATTAATTCTCGTTTTCAAGATAAATTAAATCCATTCTAGTTACGACCCAAATTTATTCCTAGTCTGAATTCGAATAATTAGAATGCATTAAAGTTTAAATTATCTATATGATTACATATGTAGTAAATGTTATTCCTAACATCTATTGTACATATGTTAATTTTACCGCGTTCTAAATTTATTGTGAATCTTCCAATACTACAATAAACAACTAATTATCTAATTGGTGATCAATCAATTAAATAATGTAATGAGTATGTAAAATTAATTAAGAAACGCAAAAAATAAACTTAGCTAATAGTTTTGAATTAAAACAAATAAATAATAGAATTCATCTTCATCCAATACAAAAGTGAATCTAACCTACCATATTAATATATAAATTACAAGAAGATTAATAATAGAAAAATATTACCTGAATCATGAAATAAATCAAAAAAATGTTGATCTTCAATTTCACAGTTGAATTCTTCAAAATCTTGATGTAAATGACATTCGATTCCTTGTTAGGGCTTGATCTCCTCTCACAAAATATAGCAATTTGTCTCTTGTTCTTGATGAATTTGATGATAATATTGTGTATGAAGACGCAATAGAGATTTTTTTTATGTGTAACCATCTTTCTCTATTTATAAGAGTCAGAAAATATGTCAAAATTTCGTATAATTTGGTTCCAAAAAAGTTTGAATCGCGAAAGGAAACTAAAGATTCGTCCACAGAAATGGCCCACACGCGCACCGGTATAACTACCGCGTACTCGCCGTAGAACCAAATGGTTCTCAGATTGGGGAAAATAGGGTGCCGTGCGCACGCACAGGTTGCTTATGTTCGTCCATGAGCAGCTCTCAGTATTTTAGCCGTACATTTCTCTACAGGTATCCAATTGAAGTAATTCAAAATACGTTGGAAAATTAATTCAAAGGATTAAAATTCTTCTAGAAATACAATTTTTCCAATTCGAACGTTTGCTATCCAAAAAATTCGGAGCATAATTTCTTCAGTTGGAAATTGATTTATAAAAATACTTCCACTATATTTCACTAATTTGACCTCCAATTGCATCCAATTGATCATATATGATCTTTAATCATCGTTTTGTGCTCCAAATCAACTATTGGAGGTTTACATTTTGGTCCTCAAACTTTGAATTTCATTCGTTTTCGCACGTTTTTCGTTCATTTCTTCCAAATCCAATAATTTGCATTGAAATCAATCTAACAAACACAATTAACACAAAATTAAGTTATAACTCATTCAAATCACAAACGAATATTTAATTTAATGGCCTAAATAAGTGTACATAAATAGACAAACAAAATATTTGAGCATAGATTTTGCACTACAAAAATTAAATTAATGGATGACAATCTAGCGTTGATTAATATGTGCTGCCGAGTTTCTAATTAAAGATTATTTTAGTAATTTAGTTTTATTTGATAAGCTTGAGTCATGGCTCAAGCATTCAACTTTCCTCATTGTTCTAAATACGTGATTCGTAACCACAACTGGAGTCGAGTTGTCTGTCTGGTCATGTCCCAATGGCGATCTAGTCAAGACGACGAAGAATTATAACAATATAGTATAAAAAATTAATTGTCTTACGAGAGTCTTGTTTTACAGTCTTGAGTCGTGAACACATTTAATAGACAGAGACAGTAGATCATGAAGGGTTATGTGGGCATTTTTAGAGCCGGTACGAGGTGGACTGAGATCAGTTGTCACAAGGATTCTGGTCGTATCTTCGACGGCATATGATTTGACTACTATACAATGTGGCACATCGATTCAATTCATTAATTGATGGCGATATTGCTGTCTTAATGCTGCTTTGATAAAACTTTGCTGACAACATATCGTAAAACAAATAATTTTTTTATCAACTTTTCAATTATACATTACATTAACTTTTATTAAAATCTATTAAGCCCTTGTTTGAGCCCTTTTTTCCGATCAAAATGAATTTTTGAACATTGATTTGCCCACATTGAACCACATTTTTCAATAAAATAATACTACACACAAACCAAAAATTTTTACTTTTTTTTAACCATATATTCTCCATTATAACACTATTGCAAAATATAATTTTTGAAAAAAAAAAAAATAGGGCTCAAACAAACTATTTTTTTTTTTTTTTTACTTGTACATATATTTTAAGTTTAAATATTGTACCTATTAACTTTTACTTACAAGAAAATTTTTACATATATATGAATATTTTAATTATAAGTAGTTTTCTTAAGTGAATTCTAAGTAGTATCTTTCACTTATAAGCAATTTTTTCACTTATATTAGTAAAAAAAATTTTAAAGAAGAAGAAAAAAGTAATTGTTGTCTTGCTCCGGGCCGATCTACACGACCCGGTTCAAATTCAAATCCTATTGATAACTCATTTAACCACCACCACCACTCATATCTCAACCCCTCACCTCCGCCAACTGCCACTGCGAAATGGAAGTTGAAGTAAAGCTCCGTCTACCAGATTCCACTTCCCACCAGCGCGTCTCCACCATCCTCTCCCGCCACCACCGCAAGACCCATTTCCAGGAAAACGTCTTTTTCGACGGCACCAATGCCGAGCTCTCCTCCAACCTCGCTGTACTCCGCCTTCGCTTCTACGACCTCGATTCCCACTCCGTCCTCTCCATCAAAGCCAAGCCCGTTATCTCCGGCGGCATCAGCCGCATCGAGGAGCAGGAAGAACCCATTGACCCCGCAATTGCCCGCCAATGCGTGGCTGAACCCTGGAGGCTGTTGCTCATCAGCTCGTCGGATATAATCCGAAGAGTGAAGGAAGAATACAATGTTAAGGATAATGGGCTTGTGTGTTTAGGGGGATTCAGGAACGTGAGAGCAATATATGAATGGAATGGACTGAAATTGGAACTTGATGAAACGCATTATGGATTTGGTATGTGTTACGAGATTGAATGTGAAAGCTCCGAGCCTGAAGTTGCTAAGAATTTGCTCGAGGAATTGTTGAATAGCAATGGGATTCACTACAAGTATTCAGAGGTCTCCAAATTTGCAATTTTTCGATCTGGAAAATTGCCTCTGTGAGGTAATCTGTATTGTACGATGCAAATAAGTATGTCGATAAAATAAGTAACTTTTTAATGTATACTTTGTAAGTAATTCATGAATAATGTTTCTCTTCTTCTCACAAGTTCTGCCACAACACTATTCTTTTGGCTAATGAAACCCTGATAACATGAAATACAGGAATTCTAACTGGAAAACAAAGAAACCAAAAATTTCCTTGGTCGAGTTATAGTAAACACGCCTTGAAACCCTTCTCTAATTCCTCTTTGTCCAAGTTCTTTCCGATGAACACGATCTTGTTTATCCTGGGCTCGTCTGGACGCCACAACCTGTCTAGCGACCATTGGAATATATCATGCACTCCCTGTTAAGTTAAAAGGCAGTTGATTAAATAGCTTTCAAAACTTTTTTCAATCCAAAGAACTTTAATTTTCATAATTCTAGTAATCATGTTTTAAGTGGAGAGATTCTCTCTGGCAATCTCTCGATTTTCATTTCTTCTGTCTTCAATGAGAGAACTCATACTGGGAAAGGGTAATCACTAGATGACAATTTACAATTTTCTTCAAAACAGCTAAATGTAGAGCTTCGAAGAATCCAATCACCTGAAAAACAAATCTCTCGTTCATTCCATCAACTGATAGAAGACCTTTCATCGATATATGTCCTCCCTCCTTTCTAATAACAGTGTGCCTAACCACATGTTGGCCTGAAATATGAAATAGAATAAATTCTCAGCCAATACTATCAGCTTTTCATCAAATATGCCGGACACACAGTTTTCTATCTTAACCCAAGATGTCTGTCTTGATCAAGAATATAATTTCCATATTAGGTTGAACTATGATGACAATATCTAAGAAGCATCACTGTAAACCTTAGCTTTTCGAGATCCAAGCTCCCTTCGCAAACTATGCTGACTGAAGAAACGCCAGGGTCATGGGTACGATCTTAGGAATGGTGATCATCATGATGTTCTGCATCAGATTTCAAAAAGATTATATCTTTATATACTTTAAACAACTTATAATTTTCGTATGCATAGTAGAAAGCCAAAACAGTGGGCAAAATTATCATAATGTCAATTGTTGTACACGAGAG
The DNA here is from genome assembly GCA_903798255.1 of Fraxinus quadrangulata. Classification (NCBI taxonomy): domain Eukaryota; kingdom Viridiplantae; phylum Streptophyta; class Magnoliopsida; order Lamiales; family Oleaceae; genus Fraxinus; species Fraxinus quadrangulata. The sequence goes on from CAIGRB010119984.1 coordinate 94,360, forward strand.
GTAGAGAGAAAGGAAGGGGAGCTGGGGAGGTGTTTTCTAAAATATTTGGTTTCTCTCGTTACGCAATTTTTTATTCTCTGTCCCTCATCTCACCTGACAATTAAGCACAATTTTTTTTTTTAATTTTTTTGCTCAGATTTAGTGCCAGACACTTTACTGAATAAATGGAAAAAATTTCAGCAAGCTAGAGATTAAGATAGCCATAATCATCTTCACAAACACAAATCACAAATGCAAATACATAGAGCCAGGACAATAAACTTAGTCATGTGCATATATTGATAAAGTCAAATGGTAACTTGTCCTGTCCTCTACTACCAGGAAAAAAAATTAAAAACTGGAATTACCATGTTTATGGCCATGTTCATGATCATGATGATGGTGGTGACCGTGACCGTGACCGTGATCGTGGCTGTGGCCAGTGTGATCTTCCGCTGAGTGTTCGGCTTCAACAGCACTTTCAATTCTGCATGACATATTAATTAAACTATGAAAAAATAACAGAAAATCATACGTTTTAAAATTAGTGGTAAACTCACGTGTCAAAAATAAATGTCTCATTGCAAAATGTGTAATGTAAGACTAAAGAATCCTGAGATTTCTTATATCATGACATTCTAATTGCAGCAAGGCAATATACTAGTTTGCATTAGAGTGAATAGGTAGCAAGAAAAAAAAATTCGAAAATGAGTAAAATATGTAAAATATTTCTCTTTGAAAGGAAAGACGTGAACATGAAAAACATAAGAGATATAGTATCGCCCAAGAAATGTTGCCATCCAAGACTAATCATTTCAGAACATCTCTCTCTCAAAAAGCAGCAAAACTAGTACTTTTGAGAATCATGTCCAGTGTAGAATATATTGAATAGTAAAAAAAAGATTGCTATTAAGACCATTCTCCATCGCCATTAGAGAGCTCTCATCATAATCTTCTATATCTATTTTTCTGCCAGTGACGAGAGACTTGTGTTATAAATAAACTGAAGCTGTTTCATTTTTTATATAACTTTGTCAAGGTGTTCTGATGATGTTATATTTTCGTGTACCGAAGGGTTTTGGAATGAATCTTGACATGTTAAAGAACAAGATGAAATTTGCACTTGCTATATTTAAGAAGACGGTGGTCAAATAGTGATAAAAGGATAGCAATTCTGAGAACATAATATAGGACAGAAGTAAACAATTCTAGATCAAAGCCTCCAATTCCAAGAACATAGTCTAAGTCAACATTTCCATACTTAGTTCGCTTCAATTGAGCCATACGATTTATGTTCTGCACTCCAACAAATAAAAATTAGAAAAGGTAACTCAGAAACAAACACGGGATAGGAAAATACAGGTGAGACGGCAAATCTACCCTTATTCTCTCAACAAGTGAGGCAATCTCTGGTTCACCAACAAGATCGGTCTGCAATCGCAACGGAAATCTTCTAGTTGAACTTTAGAACACCAAATATCTCAGGAGCAAGATGCAGAAGAACCTTCCAAGGTTTTCTTTACAAAACATGTCACGAAATTACTAGAAGATATACCACTAGGCATACAAATAGAAATTAAATTGCAAGAAATTGAGTTAATTTTCCATTGTGGCCTTTAGTGACTGCATTATAAGATTCTTAAAGCAGGACAATAATCCAGATTATAATACAGAATTACATAATCTAGACATTGCCATAGTTTCCAGAGTTTTCAGTTATAATTTGATGGGGAAACACTTAATAAGCCTATTACATGCTATAAAGATAAAAATGTACCTTGTTTACTATAGTACGGTCTGCATAAGCAATTTGCTCTACTGTCTAATTTACTACTCCTTTAGGCTTTGATGTAGAATCAATGGGAGGAAAACAAGAGGAAGAAGAAGAGAAGGAAGAAGCAGCAGGGCAGAAAGAAACGTGAAGAAAAGGAGAAAATGTGGCAGCCACCAAATCGTATTTTCATTCAATCATTAACTGTCTAAATTATAGCCCCTATTTGGTACACATTATTTTTTTTCATTCTCATTTTTCTACTCATTTTCAACCACACATTCTTCAATAAAATAATATTTTCCATCACATCAATAACTTTTCTTTCTTTTTAAACCACACATTCTTCATCAATCNATTCTCCATCAATTTACAATTCCAGAATACATTCTTCTAAAATAATGTGGACCAAACACACCCATAATGTCAAAATTATATAAATAGTAAAAACCTACTACAACTACTACAAGCCCAATAATAGAAAACATAAATGATAAAATCAATAACAATAAAATTAAGTCTCGACGATGTCCGCATCAACTCTCCCGGGGTGGAAGAAAAAAATTCGAATAATTGGGGCTGGATTTGCTAATCCTGGAAAGGTGAGGAAGAATATGATGTCATTGTTGCAAGAAGATGTCAAGACTCAATATCTATTGAATCTAGCATCCGAAATTTTTTTCCTGGCGGGAGGGAATGAATTAAAAACATGCTCGATCTTACAATGCAAAGTGCTAAATCTAGTGCATTTAGAAGTGATTGATTTCAATGAATAATATATTTAATCAACCATTTTATACCTGTTGTTTCAATTAAGATATGATCACTGACAAGGTCTGCAATCATCCTAACCAGATCACCCCTTACAGTACAACATAGACACCCATTATTGAGCATGACAATGTCCTCAGCTCCAGCAGCTTTTGCTGCAACTAGAGAACCATCAATGTCGACTTCACCATACTGGAAAAATAAAGGGCCAGCATATCAAAAATAACACATGCTCCAAATGAAAAATAAATTATAGGGAGGAGCTTACCCTTCTCAAAATATAAAAGCAGCAAAGAAAGAGAATTCATTTCTCAGACAATCCAGTAATGTAACAACTAGACTAGATAATGAAAAACTGATTCTTACAAAATCTTTAATACTTACTAACTCTACTCCGTACCTCATTCTCAATAACTGCTATGCATTTCCCATGATCAGCAGTCAAGATGTGATTTAACAAGGTTGTCTGTGAACATGTGAAAGTATGCATGAAGGTTAAAATATTAAAACTTCATTTAGTCAAAACAAAACGAAGCAAATGTTATGTAGTAAAGTGTAACATTGCGAAATTCTGCATGTCATGCCTAATTTTGGCATGAGGTAATTGAAACAAAATAATAATAAACCATTAAGAGACTAAATTTTACTCGGATTTGTTTTGAAATTGATTTGCCAAAATATTGATAGGCACCGAACGTTGTACAGAGAGCTGGTTATGAAGTTGGGCTTCATTGTGAAGGATGTTCCCCGCAAGAACTAAGGAATTGTTCAAACAGGGACTGGGTGTGATGTCAAGTTTTAGTTCTTTCTTTTTGGATTACCTTCCTCGTGATGTAGAAGACAGAATCCATTTGACCTGCTTCTTATTAATCTGTACAGATGAGCTTCAACAGCAGCTAGGTCTATAGGGAAGTTATGAGAGTAGGTTCAAAGGGATGTAATGATATTTAGCAAGAAATTGGGGATCACTCAGTTGTGAAGCCCTTGAAGGGCTAGTCTTTCAATGGCTAAGGATATCAAGGGATTACCTGTGAGAATTGAAAAAGGTTTAAGTTTTCTGTTAAACCCTTTCATATACATATAAATCCTCCATGTTGAAATCAAAGAGAAGATTAAAGACGGAAGCATACCTTGATCAATAGATGTGATTACTTGAACGGGTTATGATCTTCCAATTGTTACGTAGTCCATTGAAAAATTTTCTCTGTTGATGGAGATGGAAAAAATCATGTTCAATTGGGAATCATAACTCATGATATAATAACTGAATATGCAGTTATTATCTTTCAATTCTTTTAAATTGACCCCTCGTCAATTTAAAATAATCGTTCTGGTCTTATTTCCATGACATTTAATACTCATTAGTCCAGAATTAGCTTTAATGGATCACTTTATTGACTAGGTTTTTTAAAAATAACACCACCCATATGTTGGAATTTTCCAACAGTACCTACTTAGAGATAATAAAATAAAACCAAAAATAAGATAATAAAATAAAATAAAATCTCCAAAACTCGGCCATGAGATAAGAAGATAAACCATTACAGCCAATGCATCAAATTAGAAATACAAATTTAATTTCAAAAAAGACAGTTAAAATTAAATATGATCATCCGAACAAAAAAGACTAAATGATAAAGTTTAAACATGTCCAAAGAAAAAGTGTCTACAAAAAATAAATAAATAAATAAATAATACCACAATTATTTTCCAATGAACGTTTCTTTCCAAACCCAAAACCCACATCTTTCATTAATATAAAATGAGTTCAACCTTCTTTCAGCGGATTGCAAACACTAATTAGAAAACTTCACCACAAAGTATTTAATTACAAAAAAAAAAAAAAAGGTATTACCACAAAGCCAGCTATCAAAACCCACTTAACGTTCATTCAAACAGGCAACGCAGGATCGCAGACTATAGGATTAGTCAACGAAAGTGGACACATGTTTTCGTGGACACATGTAAAAAAAAAAAAAAGAAGGCAACAGCACAAAAATAACACAACAGTTTGTCAGCTAGATAGTACAAATTATATCAGCTATCACACTACAAAACAAATACCTTTCCGGAGCCTGAGAAACCGGTTATAATAGTGGCAGGGATTCTACCGTCGGGAAAACATCAGAATCCTCAGTTTGGGGAGTAGATGTAGTGGCGGAAGAAACTGTAAGTCTACGCGATAAGCTTTTTCTTGGGTTTTTTAAAGAGTAGAAACTTCTTGAATGAACTGAATTGGCAGCGGTAGCGGCGGTCATTAAGCAAGTGCGAGTATGGAAAGTATTCGTATTAAGTTTGTTTTTGCAGAAGTGTTGTGCGGAAAGTGGAAAATGGAGACGGATGGCGCTTGGCCAGTCCTAAGAAGGCTGTGGCCATATCCATAGAGATTGAAGCCATCGTCGGCCGATGCCGCTGGTTTAGATTTTCTTTTAGGAGAGAGGGAAATGGACAGAAACGACAGGGTTTTAGTTTTTAAATTTCTTATTTTTTCATTTTTTTCTGAAAAGTATTTATATACTAGACGGAATACTACATTTTAGATGAATACTAAATGGGATTGTGAAAAAGAGATACGAATATCGTGTGGTAGGGTGAAGCGACATGAATACTACATTTTAGATGGCGAAAGTTTATAAGTCAAAAGCATAACCAACTTTCGCTATAATCAAAATAGTGGAATATTACTGAATTTAAAAAAAAAAAAAAACATTGATTTTATTTAGCATTTTTTAATTTTTAAGATTGGAACCGGCGTCTTTTCCACGAGAGGTCTCAATTTTGTAAGTAAAGATGCTCAACCTTTGATTCCAATTGAGTCACGATCATTAAAGATAATTTAGAATTTATAGTTTTATTATCTCAATTAAGGCACAAAATTAAACTAAAGCCAACGCAAATCTCCAACGACAAATTGCCGTACAAATCTTCCAAACACGGGAGCATTTCAGTCCCCATTGAAATAAATCGAAGCTTGGTGATCAGCACAAAACAAGATTGAAAGTTTATCGATCTCAGCTGAAATTTTTCCGAACACAAAATATCAATGATAAAGATTGGGACCCACACCAATAAACACTCTCGCCTAATTTTTTCATTGAATAAGGTTAGTTAACACCAATCAAACTCCGAATCTCATTTTTCTCACAATCTATGTGAATGAGCTATTGATTTTCTGCAATCTGTCTATATAGTTATTATTTTAAGGATCATGTTATGTGTGATCCATAGAGGTTGATATAACGGTCACGTGGCCATTATGTCAAAATTTATGAATAATGCTATGGGCTTAGCTCACCCAATTTAAAAGGGAACAATACATTTCTAAGGTATTTACTTTACACCATTTCAAAAATACAAAAACAAGTTTCAAATTTCACAAATCAGGTTTTTTAATTTTTTATTTATGAAATAATGAATTATTAAATCAATTTATTATNCTATATAGTTATTATTTTAAGGATTATATTATGTGTGATCCATAGAGGTTGATATAACGGTCACGTGGCCATTATGTCAAAATTTATGAATAATGCTATGGGCTTAGCTCACCCAATTTAAAATCCATTAAACCGCCACAATGGGCTCAATCAAAATGGCCCAAATTAAACCCAAATCTGAATTTCTGCGGAGAGGGACCATATGGGACCAGCCAGAGCGCCATTTGGAGAAATAAAAAATAAAAAACAATACAATACGCTTTCTTCCGGACCAAATACCGCCGGCGACGACTCCAGCTCCAGCCAGTTATTGTTTTAAATTTCCGGCGCCGCCAATTCTTCCACCCTCCCTGACCAAATTACCCTAAGAAATCGCAGCGTCTTTTTCTTCGAACAATGAGTTGCTCAACTCATTTTTCTCTCAAAACTCCACTCTTTCCCTCCGCCGCCGTCAACCGCTCTATCAATCTCCAGCCCAATAGTTATTCTGTGACGACGGCATCCCTCAACTTGGACGTGCATTCCGATCCGAAACCATTACTTAATGAGAACCCAAAGAAGAGTTCACAAGTAATCGCAGACGAGAAGAAATTTGTGGTGGGCTCCTATGCGAGGGCGCCGGTGGTGTTGGCCAGTGGAAAGGGCTGTAAAGTGTACGATGTTGATAGGCAAGAATATCTGGACTTGACTTCTGGTATTGCCGTCAATGCCCTCGGCCATGCGGACCCCGATTGGGTGCGGGCAGTTACAGAGCAAGCTAACGTACTCACGCATGTCAGCAATATATACTACTCCGTTCCACAAGTAAAAAGCTCTTCTTTTTCCTAATTTTTGTTATGGGTTGGGATACCTGATTATGGGTTGTGTTTTTTAACTTTTCAGAATCGAAAGGTAACTTTTGATGGATTTTGTTTTTTTATTTCTTGAACTTTATGCTAATTTCCAATAATTTTTATGCAGAATACTTGTTATGTAGTTAGTAAATTGACTTTTCTCCCCCAATTTTCTACGTACGCGCTGATAATTTGTCTTGAAAAAGCGAAATGATATCGTTTATGCCTCAAATTAGCAGAGATAAAATGATCAACGTCTGTTTCTGCAGGTGGAGCTTGCGAAACGTCTGGTTGCTTGCTCTTTTGCTGATCGTGTGTTTTTTTCCAACTCTGGAACCGAAGCAAATGAAGCCGCTATTAAGTTTTCCCGGAAGTTCTAAAGATATTCGCATCCAGATGAGACGCATCCACCTACGGAGTTCATTGCTTTCACGAATTGCTTCCATGGTAGAACTATGGGTGCTCTTGCATTGACAAGCAAAGAGAATTACAGATCACCTTTTGAGCCTGTTATGCCTGGAGTGACATTCTTAGAATATGGTAATATTCGAGCAGCTACTGAAATGATTCAGAGTGAGAAAATTGCTGCAGTATTTGTTGAACCCATTCAAGGAGAAGGTGGTATATACAGTGCAACAAAGGAGTTCTTACAATCCCTGCGCACTGCCTGTGATAATGCTGGTTCTCTTCTTGTTTTTGATGAGGTAACCTACTAATTCGAAAAACAATATTACTCTGTGGCTGTTAACATATAAATAACCTTTTTAATGAAAAGAAAGGCATATAATATGCATATAGAAACAGGTGTCTCTATACGAAGAAATCATTGTTGATAACAGTTGATCAAATGAGGAGTAGTAGTACCTACCAAGCTAAGGTTTCTGAAGAATAAAGATGCCGGGGCTGGGCTGCTTCTTTTTCGGTTCCACCCCACCCCCCACCCCATTAGATCTTGAGGCAAGGCAAACCCCAAGATCCAAATTTTAGTTCAAAACTCAAGTAATGAAACACCTTGGTTAACCCTCAAAATGGGATTGAATCAAGAGAATTTTCATTTTTCAGATGTAGTAGATTAAAAAGGGAACACCTAGACGTGTTATCGATAAATCCATGTGTTTCTCGTGAAAGAAAACAATAAAATCCACATCAGAAGGAGAGACAAGTTTTCTCTGGATGTTATTCTTTAATGATGGGTAAGAAACTGTTTAAATGTGGATTGTTTTATGACTACAATGATTAAACATCTAAATTAAGCATTAACTTTGAGGAAATCTGTATGTTTGCATGGAGAAATATATGATCAACCAGGTGATTAGATACTTTCGTATCTGATTATGAGAATGCTTTTGTTTTTGTAATGAGAATTTTGGAACAGAAAAGTGAAGCTTTTTGATTCAAAAGTCGTCTTGTTGCTTCCTTCTATTCATACTATTGTATCAGGTTATCATATATTGTTTTGTGATGGACAGTAATCCTTAAAAGGCTGTAGAGATCATTAGAATGTGATCGCATGTTTTCCAGCCCCATGAGGTTATGTAGTGGACAAACAAACACATGTAGATTCAAAAAATTTCTCTTTTCTTTTTCCTTCACTAATTTTGGAAGTATTATGGTTGTATACATGCATATAAAACAATCAGAACACTCGGGTTTATACATTGTGTTTTTCTTTTCGAATTGAGACAGCATGCTTTGGATACTGCAGAATGAATACCCAGTGAGAGAATTGATAATGTTCTTTTCGGGTCCTTTCCTTGCTAAACTATTTCTATTACGATTATTATGTTGCTAGGCTATATTTTGGCTGAACATTCTCCATTTTCCCTTTAGCTGATGCATTTGGCATTTGGTTCTATTGTATGAAACTTGTTCAGAAATCAGATTATGAAAAATATAACACGGCCAAATTAGCGATCATAACTTGTTGTCGTCATTGATTTAAACATCTATAAGGGCTCATTTTCAGCACTTCTACTTCTTTTAGAAGAGCTTCATGTTTCCTCTAAAAGCTCTTCTAGCTTGACAAAACACTTCTAGAAAATTATTCAAACATGTATAAAAACAATTTTTTAGTCTCATAATCAACTTTTGGCTTTTCAAAAACCCTGCAAAACGGGCCCTAAATTTTGCTTGATTATTCCTATTTCAAACTTTGGCATATGTTTGATTATAGCTTCCTGAACTGGCCTTCTTTATGTCTCTATTCATAGGTACAATGTGGCTTAGGCCGAAGCGGTCATCTTTGGGCCCATGAAGCTTATGGTGTATACCCGGATATAATGACTCTTGCAAAGCCTCTAGCCGGAGGTCTACCCATTGGTGCTGTGCTGGTAACCGAAAATGTCGCTTGTGCAATAAACTTTGGAGATCATGGTAGCACTTTTGCAGGTAGCCCTCTTGTTTGTAGCGCTGCAATTGCTGTGTTGGATAAAATATCTAGTCCAGGCTTTTTAGCCAGCATCTCAGAGAAAGGTCGGTATTTTAAGGAACTGTTAGTTAAAAAGTTGGGAGGAAATTCGCACGTGAGAGAAGTACGAGGTTCAGGACTGATTATTGGCATAGAGCTTGACATATCTGCCTCCCCAATGGTCGATGCATGCCAACGATCCGGTCTTCTTATATTGACTGCAGGAAAAGGAAATGTAGTTAGAATTGTGCCACCACTTATCATATCGACACAGGAAATTGATCGGGCCGTTGAGATCTTGGTTGATTGTATGCCTGTTCTTGATCAGGTTAGCACAAATTAGATGTCAAATTCCTTGAAGCTCCACCCACCTTCGAAAGTTATAACTACAATATCCATGTCGATTATTTTCAGTAAAATTAATAAACCATTTTCACTTCTTATCATAGTGTGTATAGGTTCATGATTGACAATGTTAAATAGTAATTTCCTTCTGGTATATCTATCTCATTGAACTTGTTGACAAGTAAATTGATGCACAGAACCAACCTTTTCTGTGCTTGAAGGAAAAATAAATGCGTAATTAATCTCCAATTTATAGAGAATATTATATGAATTTTTTTATCCTTACATATTAGGCTACAAAAAGTAGAAGAATATTCAGCTTTCATTTAGCCAGATTTATAAATAATTTGTAAAGAGGAATATAAATAATAAATGATTTATAAATGAAAACGAATGGATAAAATTCTATTTAGTCTAAAATTTCGCGTTAAAACATAAATAGTACCTTTAAAAGGTTCTATAATTCTAATCATTATAATGTAATAACAAGATAGAACATTTTAACCTCTTAGTCGATAATAATTAGTGCAACATTTGCAAATATAACACATGATTCATTTTCTTCATAATGATAAGAATATAGTACATGAATTCATTTATTATAGTTAAATGATATAAAACGACTAATAAAAGAAAATGAATGGATAGATCAAGTACAACACATTCCACATTTTTTTATGAATCATCCAATACTTCTATCTCATTTAAATATTAACAAATCACTATTACTACGTAACCAAGTTTAGGGCAAATCATCTTTTCAATCATATTTGCACTCAAGGAACACCTAAAGAAATCAAGAATTCGATCGCTAGTAGGAAATGTAGACGCATGACACAATTGTAGACAAATCTTCTTTTCAATCATATTTGCACTCAATGATCACCTAAAGATATCAAGAATTCGAGCACTAGTAGGAAGTGTAGACTCATGACACAATTGTAGATATTTGAATAGCTAACGCATTTTTTAGCAATTTGGGAGACAATGCTGTATTTATTTGCAAATTTTCACCAAAGTATTATGTCGAAAAGTTCATTGGTTAAATCTTCAAAACGATGATTTAAGTAATCCACTAAATCATTCTAGCAATTAACAGTAAAATTTAAAAAATGAGTTTAAAAGTACGTAATTAATTGAGTGACACGACTAGAAAATTAAGAAGTAAATAAACAAACAATGATGTCCGGTAAAAATTCAAGGAAGGCCAGTACTAATTAGAACAAAAAATTCAACTACCAATAAAATATAGCAAATAATTACTAAAAATTAAGAAAATTGGATAAATTGAGTTGAAAATTTAGCCTAAATTCAAGATACTTATTAGTAGAAAGTGCGAGTTTGAATAAAAATATAAATTTAATTGTTTACTCAATTATAGTGGACGGTCGATGAATATGGTTTAAGAATGTCACCCAATTTGAGAATTTTACATTCACAGTTATGATGATCGATAGGTATTTGAATATGATTTAATTAATTGGGATAGATAATTGTCTGTTTAGGTATTGAGTTTAATTAAATTATATCTAATATGGATATATTTTTTAAACTAGGATGTGCTTTGTTTTAATTGGATTGGAAAAAATTTAAACTGATTTATTTTTAATTTTTTTTAACGATTTGCAAAGACTAAAACACAAAACAAATCCCTTTAAAGCGATTTTGTTTTGTTTAAAATCAAAATGTTGACGGATCCACGTGAACCCAAATCAACGATTTCAAGAATGAGATTTCGGTTCCAGTTCCATTTTACGATTTGACGATTATGTTGTTCAACCCTAGCTACATCAATAAATCAGGAGGAAATGTCAAATTTGCGACGTTCCATTCCCTTATTTGGTACAAGTTCTCTAAAATTTATTTTCTGTCGTATAATCTCCAAATAAAATAATTTTAGATGTGAATCATAATTTTTTCCTACTTATTAATCACAAGTTCTTCCAAAAAAAAAACACAATAAATATTATTTTTATTTTTATTTTTTCACGCATGATATTTTATTTTGATATTTTCGCTAAAAAATTATGGCTCACTATTTCATTTTTTCACTTTACTTTTCTCTTGTTTGCAGTGTCATTTTCCCTTCATTTTGAAATAAGTGTGAAAAATTGTGAAATGACAGATGAAAAATTATTATGCCCATGTTTGGTTACCATTATTTCAAAAATTATTTGGTACAGTAAGATTTTTCATCACACGATTACCTAATAAAAAATTATACGTACAAATCAATAAAATTACTTTACTTTTCAACCACACATTCTCCAAATAATACTATTCATTATTCTATTTTTATCCCAATTATAGGAGATACGCATATATAGAAGGAATTTGACTCTATAATTCTATTGTTGGATATGCTCTAACATCATAGGGGGAGATTTTAATCTCGAGCAATGCTATGTGTACAAAATTGGTTTACAAAATGAGTGTGGCAAGATTTGGGCCAATTATTTCAAAAACTGTTTTTGAAATCATTGACCCAAATCTTGTCGAACTTATTTTTTCGAACAATTTTGTTAAATCATTTTGTACAACTAGCATTGCTCTTTAATCTCCCCCCACTTATAACAGGGGTCAGTTGGCCCCCCGGCATTAACAGTATGTGGCCTTGGTAACGTAGCATAATCCAACATCATATTGGTTTAAACGTGACTATTTTTATAAAACAACTAATGCATTTTAGGTACAAAATCATAAACGAAGAAAGCACGTGAAACCCAACTGTTATAATTTTTTTATATAATTATATTGCTTAGTTTCGTATGTGTTTCTTAGTGCATTTTGCACTCCTTCCGAGGTTTCGAGGGTCGGAATTTAACCATTTATAGTCACATCAATTCCTAGATTATGGTAGATTAATATTAGAATAATGCTTAATGTACATAGGAATTGGTACATAGGGGGTTACACATTCTCACATGCAGTGGGGTCCGTTGGAATATTCCTATGTACCCCGAGCACAATCCTTAATATTAAGTGGTTTCAGATATGAAATAGTCTCTAGCCAAATCTGTACAAAATTTTCCGCAGAATTTTCTCTCTCGAATTGAAAGTTATTGTGGGATTGACTAGAAGGATGGTTGATAGTGTGAGACTTCATTTCTACTGTAAATTTTCAATAACATGGTTGGAGATTCGCATTTAATTGTTTTACATGAAAGTCGTATTTAACGATGCCTGCAAAGCAGTTTGAGCACGGTTTCCAACCATACTCGACGTTTATGGAAGGTTGCTCGATACTTTTAGGACTTGATATATTTTTCGCATTTTGATTGTCATTAATTTCCCGGAAAAAATGAAGTCTCTAATGTACAAGAAATATGGCAATGCAGATTACTTTCAATGTGAAACCGGGTTATTATGCAATGTAGTCGAGGTTAAAACGAATTAATCGATCGAGTCAGATTCCTAGTACCCTTCTCATCTTTAATTTGTTTTTCCTCTAAATTCATCTTTACAATATTTTACTTGTTTAGCAGAATTGGTAATTTTGATTAGAAAATAAAACAAATCAAACTTTTGAAATCTGCATGTCTAGATTAGAACTAGGTTTAATTTAATCAAGCTCGGTTCACGATCCTCGTGGGACGATGTTTTTTTAATTATTTTACTGCAATTGTGAGATACCGTTCACTTGCGAATCACTTTCATAATTTAATTTTCGAGTACCAAAACATGTTCCCTTTTGTTCCAACTTTGTGAAAAAAGAAAGAGAATAAAAATTCGCCCTACCGACAATAACTGGTTTGTAGAGCCAAAAACACAATTGAAGCAATAAAATCAAGAACTCGAAGAACACACAAAGTTCATTAACATCAAGGGATCAATTATCATATATTGGGCTCAGAACAAAATATTGTACCTTTCTGTACAAGAGAAACAGTCACAAAGACTCAAACCCTAAAAATGGAAGACAAACGCAGCTACTATAATGGAACCCAAGATCAAACGACTGATCTCAACACAAAATCCTCAATCGAAAAATCACATAGATACAAATCACTTAGATTCAACAACCAAAACCAAAATTTTGATTAATACAAAGAAATCGATAAAAGGAATGGAAGAGACGATGGAGAAAACCCTAGAAGTTTCACGAGAGAAATAGAATGAATAATCACATAAGGGTGATTGTTGAAGCCCCTTATATACATAAATTCATCCCCGTAGATCTCAACCAATGAACAACAGCCCAGAGCAGCACACGTGTTCATCAAATGGGTCGGGTTTTGGACATATTTCAAATGATTTATCGGGCAATGGCCAGATCCAATCCAGCAATGGGTTCGGCCAAATTTCATCACATCCCAATGAACTGAATGCAAATTATATAATTGGCATCATAGCCCATCATAGTTTTTTCACGAATCAAACATTTTCAATATATATTTTGTTCATACAATATATATATATATATATACAATACTACGTAAACTTTATTCATTATTGGATATTAATTTCTTACAAACACCACACCTTTGTCAAATAACAAAATATAATTAAATCACTTTCTAAAGCAAATCAAATATTGTTTCCTGATGAAGACACTTTACCACTTAATCTTGTCTCTCTTATCATCAAATTTATTTAAATATGATTTTAAAAAACAAAAAGGTCGGTCCATGTGCATGCATGCAATCATGCTAGAATCAACATGCGTTACCCATTTGGATTACTCGGCTATCCTGTCAAAGACAAGTGAATAACATGGTTCCATTACAAACACAAAATAAAGAAATTGTTGCACATGCACAAGCATGGAATGGAATGTTAGATTTTTTAATTTTATTTTAATTTGGTGAAAAACCTAACCCACATTGACTCTACATCTTGTCATGATAGAAGAAGTGATTTTATAAAATTATTTTTAGTTTGTGCTTAGTTTGTAGTTGTATGCTTGGTTAGACGTGACGAATTAACAAAGTTTAAACTTTTTATATCTCTCTTATTCCTTATATTTTCTCTTTCAAGTTTGTTATTTTTTCTCCTAACAAATAAATTTGAGCTATAGACGATTCATTGGAAATGAAATTTGAACTTGACCTTCTATTTGTTGACAACGCTGGCACGTGGACTAAAAATCTCTCTATTTATTTGCACGTACACTGCAATTCATATAATGCATTTGAAATGCTCTTAGTAAACTTGTAATGCAAGATAATGAAACCTCGAAGATAAGGAAGCGAAAGCTCACTCTGCCAAGCCACAATTCTAATGGATAGTCATTGTGACCTTGACCCGATGCGGAATAAGAATAGACTTAAATAATTTCTTACCATCTAAGTATATATATTAACAAAGCAGTTAGAGGAAGAATAAAATGGAAAGCCTTATAGATTGATTGTCGGTTCAACTACCAATTAAAAATTATTTGAGAAATATCAGATTGGATATGAGAATGTGTGGTGTTAACAAAGAAGGTGGTGGTTGTGGAGATCAGAGTAAAGACACCCCGTTTTTTATAAGGACAAGAAAATATGTTGGGGACGCTTTTGAATACATTCATGGAGACTTTGAGGAAGAAATGAACTTTCTTAAGTTACGGTACAATAATATTTTGACACAATCTCTTTCGAGTAGCAAGTACGGCAATGACCATGAGCCGAATAGATCTAATATTCTATTAACATTTTGGTTGAAACAAGTGAAGAGATTTACTCCCTTTTTGGTCTAGTTAAAATGAAGATTAAAATTTAAGTCAAAATTAACAATTAATTTTAATCTCACATATCATGGGTCCAGAACTTTTCAATCACACATTCCATCAACTTTTATCGAAATATGTTTAAAATCTGATTTTTATCTAAACTTACGAGGGGCATGACAAAATTATTTTTAATTGGCAGTGAAATTCAGTCGCAGTAAATATTTGTGCGCGCTCTGAAGTCTAAATTATGTGACTTGGCGTGGCTTTTGTCCTTGAATGGGTTTTGATTGTAATGAAAATCTATGTTAGATTGTTCCATGAAAAAAGAGAAAAACAAAATGCTAGTCAAAAAGATTATAACTTTTTAGGAAATTCATGACAAAAAGGGTAGATATTTGTTCAGCTGTCATCAAATGTTGTAAAAGGTAGTAAGAAAACTATAAGAATGTTCCTCCAGAAATCAACATCCATTATTCAGCCCCATTTTCTCAAATCCCTGTTCACATATGTTCTTTTTTTCTTCTTTAATCATTTTCCGAGTGGTCACTTTAACATACCAAACATGATTATTGCACGGGAAACATGGAAGAAAGTTCGATCGAAAGCAAATGAAAATGAGACTAAACTCAATTGTTTAATTTTCCATAACAGAACAAAGCTCAATTGAGCCATAATCAAGCAACTCCTCAATCATCTCCTCTATATGATCATCTTCAAGTGCCTTCAGTTCTTGTCCGCTCCCCGTTGGGACATTCTCTTTATAAATGCAATCTTCTCTTTTAGCACATGAAGATTGTTCTGCTGCATTTTGCTGCTTTATAGGTTGTTTCTTGGCCATTTTGAGTGATGCCATGTGACATTTTTGTAGTTTCGCCATTAATGTAGATGAAAGAACCTTGGCCGATGATGTTTGAGGCTCGTTGGGGTTGTACAGAAAGTTTGTTCGTGCTCTAGGCCCGCACATGATCCTTGCAGCCTCGTCATATGCTCTTGCTGCATCCTCTGCTGTCTCGAATGTCCCCAGCCATACTCTAGTCTTCCTATACACGAACAAGTGTTAGGGATAATCTCAATCGAACCCTCTCAACATCAAAGTATATATGTCCACTTGTCGTTAGAAATTTTCGCTATATTTTTCCTCACACCTCTCCGTCTTAACTCAAAGAAAAACGACCCCTTAGATCTCTTCATATGACAGAACGTAGGGAATTAAGGTGACAAAATCTACTAGTACTCGGGCCTTGAAATATCGTTTCACTCACGACTTTCACTAGCATTAGCTAAAAAGAAATGTTTACAACATCAAATGCACTGATTTAGACAACTATATGCAAATTGAAAGCAGATTTTGGGAAGAGAGAATTTACAATAGCGGATGGCGAATTTCGGACACCCACGATCCCCAATGGCGCTGGCGGACGCCCCGATATCGTTGCTGCGGTCTAGCCATGGCGGCAGAGGCAGAGCAGAAGGTTTAGTGAGCAAAAGATGTTATGTGTTTGTGATATGTGTCTGAGAGAGAATGAGAGTGGCAACAGGGAAGTGAGGATTGGAGTTACAAGTGTTCAAGGGTTTTTGTAAGCACTTTTTGCGGCCTTAAACTGTGGATTGGGTACCACGTGACCACCTATTCCTCAATTTCTTTCCTTTCCAATGAAAGTGAAAAAAAATTAGAACGGTTAAATTGATAATGCTGGTTGTCTACGTTAGATTAAATCTGAATGATTATATATGTCGTGATAATATGAACTATACACGAAGTAATTCAATATGATATCAAAAGCATACATGCTTTAGATAAAGTCTCGTTCATTATTTATCTATAAAACTATACATATATCATACCGAAAAATTAATTTTGTCTTATAAATGAGGGTTTGAGTATTAAATGGTAACAATTTAAACTTTTAGATGTGATTATTTAAGAGTTGAGTGGGTTGATTTCTAGTGGTCTTCTAAACCTTTTTTCAGCAGATTCTGGCTTCAACTTTTTCGAACTTTAGATTTGGAAAATAAGCTCGTGAAGGAAAAATCACTTGCCTTAAACCATCACGACCTAAGAGAAGTGAAGGGATGTGACGATTGAGATTCAAGACCAATGATAACTGCTTATTTGATGATCGTGATGATATTCATAGAATAAATAAATAAACTTAAGATCATAGATTCTTAGTCAATGTTTGGGTTTCATTAAAAGTTACTTATAATTTCTAGTCAAACTCTTGAGCCTATTTGATCCTCATTAATTGGGAAAAAAAAAAGAGTTTTGAATAGTATTTTTAGTAGAATGTGTGGTTAAAAAGTGGAAAAAAAATTGATATACGTGTAAAATATTTTATTGTGTGAACGTGTGATTGAAAATGATCTTGTAGCAAATCATAAAATAAATTAATGGGTGTCAAATAGGCACTTAATTTTATCACACGTGCACAATTACTATCCACTTATTATATTATAAGTTAAATCATAATTAACTTTTAATGAAATTCAAACATAAGCTTAACTTCGAAGTTTCAACTGCGTGAGGTGGGGGGAGCATGGCATATAACTTTTATGTATTGGCAATAGAAGAGTAAAGAAGCTTGAATTTATTATAGAGAAGTAGACAAACACTGATGGCTGATCACATAGCATTTAATAAACATAGGAAACCTGCCCACATGCCTCAGCTGCAAAGTCAAGACTCTTAACACAGTACTTATGTTTATGGGCCTGAGACGAATTTCAAAATTTGGGCACCTAAATCGTATCAAATAATCAATTTTTTTTTCATTTATAAGAATTTTATGGAATTAAATTTGTTTAACTTAAAATCAACAATAAAATAACAAAATGAAATATTCACAAAAATATATATTAGAATTAAATAATAATGCGTAAATATTTTAAACGACCACTTAAATACAACTCGTCATGCGGCCTTTAGAGACAAAAATATTAATCGATTTTGAATAGTCGAATTATTTAACAATTTCTTTTTCAATTGATAACATGATCAATCCTTTCAATTTTTGCTGTGACATAGTTGATCGAAGATAAATTTTGATTAATTTCAAATTGAAGAAACTTCTTTATGCTGATGCAACTATAATGAGTTTGGTATTTGACTTACTTGTTTGATCTTTAGTTGCTTTTCTAAATATTCCATTCTACAAGTACAAAATCAAACTAAGATTTTTGTTTCTATTCTACAATATGGTTATAAGATATATATAAAGTCAAATTTGGTTAAATTTGTGAAAAGTGTCCAAACAATCTATTAACAAAAAAGGAAAAAAAATAAAAATAATCAATGATTATTAACGTTTCTAACTTAGCTATAATGCAAGAAGATTTCCTTCAATTACATGTGTATGGTAAATACACTTCGCACTCATAACGAATTCAATTTCACATAAAATAGGAAATAAACTTCTTATCTATAAAATGGTAAACTTTTACACACTTTCTCACTTTTCACAGGGCTCGCAGTTTTTAGAAAAAAAATTGCTATTGCAACAACAATAACGATATATCATTTAAGGTCATAAATATTTTTCAAAATGTAACAGAATAAAATTTAAAAAACTGGGTAATTAGCGCAAAATGTCCATACCTTTGAAGATTTTTTGTGCAAAACGTCCATATCTTTCATTTTTTTGGCGCAGAACATCCCTACCTTTCACATTATTTGCGCTGAACGTCCTTTTTATCATTTTTAATATGAAATGACCAATATACCCTCATATATAAATAAAATAAAAATAAATTGCAATCTGCTCCTAAAATTTTTTAAAAATGCAAATCAGTCCAAAACTTATGAAAATATTAAAAATAACAAAAACACACTCTCTTCTCCTTCACCTCCCTCCACCATCTGATCACCACCTCTACTCTTTTCTACCATCACAACCTCCGGACATTGGTACCAACACAATCTCCTCAACACCATCTACAATTCCATCTCAAGAATTCCCCATGTAATCCAATAATCCGGCAGAAATCAGCAAGCAAAATCAGCTACTCGAAAAATGGACAAACTAGCGGAAATTGCACCTCCGACCAACAACGGGATCGCGGACCACCACATCCGGTTGCCCAAACCCAAACAACCTCAGCCATGTGGGCAATTCATCCAAAACAATTATCCAACGGGTTCAATTTGAAACTGAAAATAACGCAGTCGCGACTATCGCGAACCACGCACTGAACTTGGCTGATTCTGACGTCGTCCTTTGACCCATGGTCGCGGACCACTTCATTCAGCACCCTCTCATCATGGCGAAGCTATTCCACCCATGGGTCTTCCACAATTTTGCCTGGATTCATTAGAACTTCAGGTCGACTGTTGCAATTGACGAAAAATTTGGCATGAAATTAATTTTTTTTTGTTGATGTTTGTTGTAAATTATTGTAAATTGATAGGAGGTGAGTTTCGATTATGGGGGTGGTTGGAATGTATTTAGAAAAAATAATTTTATAAAATTAATCAAACGAATTCAAAAATAATTTTGAATCTCAAAACTTTATTTTGACTTATTATAAATCATGTCAAATGGCCTTCTTAAAAATTGGAAACAAATTACTGCAATTTTACCTTTATATACACATGCACACACATGGGATTGTAGGGATGTAGCTGCTATTTTTGACCGGTATTCCTATACTAGATTGCACAATCCAAGAAAGCAACAAATGTTGTCGACATAAATTATCTGCACTTGTTTAATTTCATTTTCCTTAGGTCACACCCGCGTGCATTTACCACTAAATTTGATAAAGTTGTTACTCGTGACAATGATAGCTCGCTGGCCAATTTTGAGCTGACGTGGCAAAATATCGGAAAGAAAAAGGGATAATTCTATGGAAAAATTGCAGGCGCAGTCCTAGACATTTTCCTTTTTCGTAAATTTTACCTCAACTTTCACTTGATACCACCACATATCCCAAACCCTTGATAAATTCGCAGTTGGAGTCCAAATGATTGGAATCCATCTACTTTTCCATTAGTTGACCAAGAAAAAGTATTTTGACCATATTTAACTATTTTTAAAGGGGTAGATTAGTAACTTTATATTTTTATATTATAAATATTTAAAATATTAAATCAAAAATAAA
>CAIGRB010119985.1:23813-42043 GCA_903798255.1 Fraxinus quadrangulata
GACAGTTCCCAACTCCTATAAAGACCTCCAAGCCACCACTCCCAAGTAATTTATTTCGGCATTGGTTTCTATTCAGCCACCTAATTGGCTAATCCTATCTCCTGTGACAGGGCTCAAAAAAATAAATGTTCATTTTCTAGGATTTCTTGCGATTATAAGGTTCACGATGTTGACCTGAGAGGCTCAGCAGATTCTGATGTCAAAACACACACACGCAACACACACACACAGATAGAGAGAGATTGAACATAATGTAGCATCACATACCAGTGTCTACTAATGAATTCAAAGCACCATCCTTGGATTGCTGACTGGATTTTAAAACATTTGCCGCAGCAGTCTCACCATCGTCAGTATGAATACCATTTGAAACATTGGGATGGTCTCTCAACTCAGCCTGCACCAATGACTCCAATGGTCTTGTGGGGAGAAGCTTTTGCAGTGGAGGATCATCACCACTAAACGCTAAGGCATAATCAGCTAAGCTATCATTCATTTTACAGAATTGAACAGAAGACTCGGGAACAACTGCAGCAGATCCCATAGCAGTATCTGCAGTCAACGAGTAGCCACTAATAGACTTATGACAACTAATAGATCCATACTGCATTTCGTTCAACGCAACATAAACATCTGCATCTGAATCAAATAACTGAAAACCAGGGCCTCCCTGACTACCAGAAGGCAAACACCAAGTATGTATTCCAAAATCAACATCATTAGAACTGAAAACCCCAAGGCATGAACTTCCACCATTACCAAGAGCTGGATTTCCATGATAAGAATTAGGAATTCCATGCTGAGCAGATGGAAGAGAGACTCCACCAGTGTCTGTCCAATTATTCTTGTAGACATCATGAGAAGTCGTTGGTGGTTCATTTTCTTCTTCTGAATCGCTGAGGACAATGAGTTCAGCATCCAAAAATGCTGAAGATGAATTTGGGTCACAAAATCCACATGTTGGATCAATATTCAGGGAAATAGAGTCGAGCTCAATACCATTGTTTGTTGAAAAATCGAAGTTCCCCCCACCATCCTGGATAACACTAGCATCTTCACCATCTCTGCCACTGACAGTGGCACTACTGTTCATAGGAATAATATTCTGACCACTGTCCCCGAAATTTTCTGGTAATCTATTTGCTGATAGCATGCTCTGGGTATCATCAGGTTTGTTGAATTCCCAGCAACCATTTTGGTTCTTCTTCATTCCCAGTTTCAGACCAGCATGATTGTCAGGAAAACCTTCCCGTTTGATTAGTTTTAGTTCTGATTCAAGTTTTGATTCTCCATCAACAGAGGCACAGATAGTTCCATCAGGTAAGTGCCATAGTCCAAGATCCCCAAGACCCCTATGATTGCCTTCTGCCTTTGCACGCCAAGAGCCATCAGCCTTTACTTCAATCTCTGCTATATCATCTTCACAATTCCGCATCTGCAAAACATAATACACGAAAATGGTATAAATGAACAGATAAAATAAGAAATTAGGCCAATGCCAAATCATAGTACAGACAATACCTTAGACGTGATCCGATTGAAATATGGATCTATGATAATTTTCTCCAAAGAGTAGTTCTTGAGACAAATAGGGCATTGCCACTGCATCCATGTACAACAATCAAAACATGACCAAGAGAATGCCAAAACATATAATCAAGTATTAAATTTACTTGCCTTCCTACATCGCTGGTTCATTTCCACAAAAACTTCAAGATCGAAACAGCCCATGTGAACACAAGGCTTAAATCTTCCAGCAACCTTCATTCTTAAGCCACTCATCTAAAGCATTCATGCATAGAATATAATACAAATCAGGTTCCAAGAAATGAGCACGACTGTGCACATTCAGCACTCATGCATTAAGCAAAAATTCCTATCCTTAAAGAATGCCTTAAATGAAACAATTACATAAACTCTACTCCATCTACAAAATTTAAACAAAAACAGTATTTTGGCGTGAAGAGACATAATCAGTCATTCGGGTGAATACATTGAAGAATTCAGTGAGTTTTTATCTTTGCAGATATTGATAGTAATAAAAGATAAGCAGACGAACTTTGAGCTGAGCTGCCAGTTTCTTACTCAAAATTGACGATTCCAAAATTTTCATGCAAGAATTTTGTATTTGAACACAACCAGCACCGAAGAATTACAAGTGACATTAGCTTTTTGGATTAAGTTATATAGACATACTTTACTACAAGATCGATGCCCATATTTCAAAAGTGAGTAACTATTGAAATCTTAACCATTCTTTTCTAGTCTTCTGAGAAGATACTAGAAATTACAGTGACATTTTCCTAGATAAATCAAGTTTTTTCTCAATGACTAGCATTAATTTCTTTAGGAATACAGTGGCCTGCTGATAGAGATCCTTGAGATATTATTAGAAGACCATTTATGGAATACTTGCTATAGAAATCAATATATGATTATTTTACAATTATTTATATGAATTTTCCTTATTATTATTATTATTATTATTATTATTATTATTATTATTAAGTCCATAGTTAGGGATTTTTAGTACAAGGGTGGTTTCTCATTGTTAAAATTGGACTTGATTATTGAATAAACATTATACTCTCTCTCCCCCTCTCCCTTCTTCTTCTCCCCTTTCTCTCTTCTTCTCTTCCCTTTCCCCTTCTACAATTCTAGTTCTTGTTTATGATCGTCTGTCGTCGCCTACATTTTCGTAAGGTGAATAAAACTAAAAGAATGCATAAAGGACATTCTCTGACACACTTAATTTCTATTGAAATAAAGGTCTTCAGAATGAAAACAATAGTCGGCTATCAAAATCAAGGGAAAAAGGGGAAAAAAAGTGATAGCAAATGAAAGGATCTCATTATCAAAAATCCTATCTCCAACCCAGGCACCAGATCTAGTTCTTGGACATACATGCATGGGGATAAATTCAGGAAGTCTTGCCAAATGATTTTCCTTGACAACAGATTTTACCTTAAATAAAAACAAATGATTCGAAAGGCAAAGTATTAATATCTGAAAAATCCAGCATCTGTCCAAAAAGTGAAGCTGCCAATCTTATAAGGTATAAAAGCCTTGGAGAGTCATTTTGTCTCACAATTTTTAGCCTGACAATACACAGAACTAACAAGTTTGAAAGAAATCTCAGTGCACAAAAAAGTAGGTATTTGGTAGATAGAACTTTTAATTTAACACAGCAGTGGAAACGAGGAACAGGGTACTTCCAAAAGAAAAATAATTAAAAAAGGTAAAATTCCAGTTTCCAGGGGTCAAACTCAAAATGAAGAGACTTTTAAAAGTGTTAAATGGCATTCTGTTTCAAGATTCTCTGGATGTACAATCTTGACGGTTATTTGTTGTCAGGATGTAACTGACAGAGAGAAGACACGATCTTAGACAAGGTTTCAGTTTCTAGTACATAAAACATAAACAAGAATGCTTCAGTTGCATGCCAGAGCTGGAGCCTGGAACCCTGAGCCAAATGGTATAGAAGTACGTATAAATGTATTACGCATGTTGCTTTCGACCATACAAGGCACATAGCTATAGTGCTATAATTGTGGGTGATAAAAGATCATGCCATGAGAAGTGAATGTTCCACAGTGCAAACTTCTTTATTAAGTTCACCTGTAGCATATTGACATCAGAAGCCTAATTGTTCAAGTATGCAAATCTAAAGCTACTTACAGGACAACGAAGACTGATAGGAACAATGTCAGAAACAACTTCAATATCATCGTCACTATCAAAATTTTCTTTAGCAATCCCACCACCAACACAACGGCGAACACGAGCAACTGCATCCTCAAAACTCTCACCTTCAGTGTCTTTAGGAATCATGTCGAGAACCTAGGGAAGAAATCCAAAGTACCGTTAGTCCCTCCAAAATAAAGAACAAAAACAAGCATAGGAATGCCAAGAGACCCATAAATTTAACTCTATCGCAGATGCAAAAGAACTATAATAAATCTTTTATCGAGAAAAAATTGATAATGTCAAACACGGTCAGCAAAAGAACATCTACTTGTCATTTCCACTACCCCAACTCCTGGTCAGCAACCCAATGTTCACAAGGAAATTCATTGTAAATATTCAACATAAAGAATTTAGGGTGATTCTTATACCTGGTGCAGAGTACGCCGTTTTACCATCCTAACTCCTAAACAGAATACGCGAGCATCACATCCTGTTAAGGATATCTTGTTATTTCCGTCTCTGGTGCATACTGTAATCTGTGAAAGCAAGAAGATGTGAACTCAATAAAATGCCCAGAATCAGCGAAGGAAGTCCACTGGGATGAGAAAGTAAATTAATTAATATTTCGGCCACCCCTCAGAAAACAGAAAACAAAAATTAAAATAGAGAACCACACAATGGATAAATGAATGAGCACAAAGATAGCTCAATTTTGAATGAAATTTTTTATGGATACATGATATGATGATTACTAAAACACGGGGTAAAGATAATAAACAGCAGAAATACAGCTACCAAAGATAATAAAGCATGATTCCCAAGTTCAAAAAATGGTTGTCACAAGAAACTTGTGTTCACAGAGTGAAAACTTACAACAGGTCCATCATCTCGACCATTTGCTCCTAATAATTGTGAGCCAGGTCTGTTTATTGCCTGTATTGGTACACCTATTAAGGTTGAGCAATATGTTAAATAAGCAACCACAAGAAAGGATAGTAAAAATCTAAGGTAAAGTGACACTAAAGCAGAGCTCCACAATCATAAGAAAGAAAAGAAAAGGGGATATTTGAAACTTTAAAAAGTAAGTTGACTTCAAGCAATTCACCAAACAAAAACAATACGAAAATTAGGTTTACAACCCTACTCCAGAATTAAATATTCTGGTTTTGCACATCAAATAAAGTGTTGTGACATGATTTACGAGCGATGTATAAACCAGGATACTGCAGTTAAATTTTACAGTCATCTTCGCGGGTGCCTCAGGAAAATAAAGAATATTCACCGATGAAACCTGATACTACTAGAAAATAGAATTAAGTTTTATACAACATACAGATCCGATAGTTATGAGTGGAACAATGTCAGAGTATATCAATACCATTGAGCTGTAGGTCTGCATACTGTGGCCACTGCATCCGGAATGGCACCTTGTCATTAAGAAGCATACACCAAGCCTAGTCATAATAGCACAGACATCATCATGTAATTAATAAAAGCATTTTCAACAGTATAAAAGCTATATTGTGTGCAAGTTATCACAGGGAACCAGACCAACCTGAACATCAAATTCCTGTTTCAATAACAAGTCTATGGAATTCCTCGTTAGTTGAAATGTTGTTTCAACGGTCTGAACAGGATTTGAGCTAGGAAAAATTGCAATTATACAGCAGATTCAGTATGAGAAACCTAACAAGACAAACAAAATAAAGAAAAAAATGGAAGTAGAACATATTCGTCATGCCCAAAAAGCAGATTTTGAAACAACAGCAATAATAACTAAACCTTGTTCCCAAGTACTTTGAAACCTTAACAACAAACAAATAAATGTAAAGTTGAAGGCTCATATAATTCATCCCATAGTGTTCCAGGTGAAGAGGTGGGGATTAGGTTGGCCCATATCATGTAGTTGATGAAAAAATTAAATACATGACACAGCAGCAGCCTACTGCTATCTCAAGACTAACCACAACAGTACACTATTGCCAGTTTTGATGACTAGTATATCTTTACATTTAGGTTGTGCAGTTGCCTCTTGCAAGTGCATAAGATTGTTACTGAAGTGATATTCTATCTATTAATAAAAACTGAAATACCTTAATGGGATTTCCCATTACCCCAATGAAACAGTAGATTTTATTACATCACGATGTTATAGTAGCAGTATAAACAACCTTTTGCAAGTAAAATTGCATAATTTAGCAAGCCAAATCAACCCTCCTCCTATACATTTGTCTCTTTAAAAGTCACACTAGCATAAAATTGTGGCCTCCCGAGCCTTCTTGATAATTCCATTGACTAACTAGCATTGACATCAGTGGTATTAACAATTAAGCCTGTGCTTGAGCCCCATTCTTTCAATTTTTTTCCAATCTCATTTTCTTCTTTGTGGGGGCCACGCATGGTGCATTGTTGGTTTTTTGCAGACAAAGACCATCCATTATTGACTTTTGG
Organism: Fraxinus quadrangulata; assembly: GCA_903798255.1. Taxonomy (NCBI): domain Eukaryota; kingdom Viridiplantae; phylum Streptophyta; class Magnoliopsida; order Lamiales; family Oleaceae; genus Fraxinus; species Fraxinus quadrangulata. The sequence goes on from CAIGRB010119985.1 coordinate 29,952, forward strand.
AATGTTTTGGCAGGTACCAATATTCAGATTTCCCAGTTTGTCCTCCAAATAGATGGTGGGAGGTTTTTTAAAATTGAAGGAATGTTAGGATATTTTTGGAAATTAGTGTCAAAAATAAGATATTTTTGACCTTTTAAATTTTACCTTTTTTTCAGCATTTACAGTGCCTGACAACGTCCTATTCACTTTCAATTTTATAACATTTAATTTACTGTTCTAAAATGAGAAATCTCGGAAAAAATTGAAAGAATGGGGCTCAAACACAAGCTAAATCTCCATTCAATCACTTTATTCCAAATTAAGAACAAGCCATCCAAATAAGAAGACATCAAAAAATATAAATTCCGCCCAGTCCAGAATACAATAAAAAATATTTTACTCAACTGTCAGTATCAATTAGAGGAGCTATTTGCAGATTTCAAAGATAAAGGACACACGTCAAAAACCTCATTGACAACCGATAGGCAATAGTATTCCAAACACCATATGAGCACAGAGTCAGCAATACCTAAAAATCAGGATGTGCAATTCGGATATTATCAATATAATACAACAAAATTGTTGGTTTCGGAAGCCCAAGAAGCACATAAACAAGGTGGAAGCGTGTATTTGAAAATTTTTACAACCACTTGTTCAAATAAAAAAAAGGGGATTTGCTTAGATCCATTCCTCTTAATCACCCTACTATAATCCTCCAACTGCTAGATATTCTCAAATATTGTCCAAAAGCTGCAACACAAGTAGGTGAGCACCTTTACTCTTGGACTTGATCGAGTACATGATTGGATAAAACATGAGCTTAGGAAGGCAGCTAGTACAAGATTATTGTTTTTTTTTTTTGGGGGGGCGGGGAGGGGGGGGGGGGGGGGGGGGGGGGTACCCCTTCTTCGTGTATAATTAACCTCAATCTCCTCAAAACCCTGGTCTACTTAGTCTATACCCAGTCCAGTCCTCCTATATGTAACTCTAATATTACCCTTAAATAAATGGAGCTATCTAGGGGGACCTATGGACCCTTGTAAATAAAACTCCAATGGACTGGATTGAGCTAGTACATTAATATTGAATCGGTCCACTAAAGGCACGTATTTCACTCTTAGATTACAAGCTTAATTAAAGAAGCAAGTACACCCGATAATAAATCAACAAAACTAGGTCCTAAGAACGATAAATCCAACAGTCAATCCTCATTGAATGTCAATAACTGGAGTAGATTGTCAAATGATTGTCTAGCCATTCTAATTTTACATTTTTCTATTTGGGTGGCATTTTTTTCTAGTCGAACTATAAATCTGTGATCCAATTAAACTGTTTACTTAATCACTGAGGGATTTATTAATCCAAGTCTTGAAAAATACCTCATGTGAATACATGCTAAGCATTCACAAGCCAAACTCTCCAGGCACCTATTGATCACATGATTCACATCAAAATATTACTTATTGATGCCTCAATGGGTCTGATTAAGGAATCAGGGCTCAGTATCCACTTAGATTAAGATTGATTTTTTTGCCGTTCCAGTGAAATTTAATTAATTGATAGTCATCACATTAAATTAAATTTCAAATGGTGCTGTATACTCTTCTTTGGTTGCACTGGCTGGGCTGACTAGTGTTTCTAAAGGGAAGTCACTAACTATAACCAAGACAATTCATTCAACCCAAAGAAAAAGCACCCAATTTTATTCACTGGTCATGGACACTAATTTAGGTTATGAATTACCTCTATTACGCAGAAATCATCTATGCACATAATTCATAATTGCACCCATAACAAGTCCTTAATATCTGTTCAACTAGAAATAGATTATTATGGAATGCGTAAATAAATAACTTCTATTTTAGTAAATCAGAAAACATCTATATACGAGGAATATATCTCCTTTCTAGGGCACTATTCCCAACAAAAACTCCATAGAGGTACTAGGTCTAGGTGTGTGATCTACCAAAGTAAAGACATCTTATGCGAATAGAGTAAAATGTATCCGTCTGAAATAAAGTCAACACTCTAACATACTAATGAGAGATGTCACTGGAATCTTACATTTTAAGTTTAAATGATCTATTCTGAAAATATCTTTGATGCAATAAGTTAATGAAATCTTCAGGTTCAATAAATACAAGCTTAAACAGAATAACGGTGGCAGTTAATCTTGAAGTTAAGAAGTTCGAATAACTGATAAAAGAAAAATAGGCCATCTACTTACCCATCTGTAGGAATATCTGTGATAGTCAACTTCACAGGATGTAAAGGATGTGCAACTGTCTCCCAGAAACTACATATTTGCAAAAACAAAATTTAAAATTTTTTTTAAAAAAATCATATTAATCCTCTGGCTTCGAAATGTTATCCAATGTAAATCTAAGCAAACCGGGTGGAGTGTGCAATCTAAATGAACCAATACAAGAGTACAATATCTCAATTTTGAGCTATTTCATATAGATTCACTAAAACATTATTGACAACATAGTTTCACGGTCCCAACAGCAGAGAACATAAGTTAACGTTCTCACCAAATCTTATTCAGTGATCAGTAATTCAAAGCATTGATGTTACTCAATAACTCTAGCTTCAAGTTTGAGAGAGAGAGAGAGAGAGAGAGAGAGTGATTATGCAAATGAAAGTTCCAGGGAATCAAAACCAAAAGAACTGATAATGTGAGTTGGAAGGCTGAAAATCATGATACAAGTAAAAGATGGTTGAACCACGTTAAAAAATCTAAACATTTGTGGTAACTCTTTTCCATTTATAAGCATGTTCAAAAATACTTCACAAGAAGCTGATGCCCGAACTGCTAGTCATTTCATCTTTTATTGGTAAAAAGAAGCGGGAACCATGAATAGAAAACTGTAAGGCAAGACAAAATTAAAGAGAGTGCCATCCAAGTTTGCCTTAGCATTCAATGTTTGTGAATGGCAGAAAGACCGAAATAGTTTAACAAGCACAGCCTCAACCTAGGCATAACCATGACTGCAAGATACCAAGAAACAGGCACCCAAAAGATAAAAAAAATTAAATTGAAGGCAGAATATGGATGCAGAAGAGCAGGAAATCTCAGAAGACTAGAATAAATGTCTGCCCTTTTCTGAATGGAACATATGAGAGTTTATCAAATCTTGATAATTGAAATCAACTGGAAATATACAAATATTAGTGAAGAAAAAAGCCCCATGAAGAACAATCAGCTAGTGATGCATGAGAAAAGAAAATGCAAAAATGGTGCTAACAGTTAGGTTTGATGCCATGTACTGGATCCTATAATACAAATAAGGTGACCAAAAACATTAAACATGTGACTTACGGGTCTGCACGATTCAGTCTACAAATTTCACAGTAAAAAATCTCTGGGGGATTTGGTAGAACACCATCCTTGGGTTTCTCAGGAATCACCACGCATGCTATATGCTGCCAGACATTACACCTAGGATCTTCGCACTGCAACAAGGTGTACACCGTAAAAATGATACCATCTGCCACAGAGGCCAGAAGAAAATATTTTGATACATATACTTCTTATGGAAATATAAAACTGCCTGACATGGAGAAGCTGACATGATGCAATTCAAGAAATTATATGGAAATTCACTCAGTTAGAACTCTTAACAGAAAAATGATAAGAAAGAATTATTAAGACCCATCTTTAGCAAATTATTAGGAGTGACAAGCAGCAATAATAGAAAGAGAGTCTACCAAACAAACCAATCATAGAAGTGAGAAAAGGAACAACTGGGAGCAATAAGGTGCATGGCAATGAATTAGTAATTAAAATGTAAATGTACTTTGATCATCGGATCAGTTGCTAATGTGCTTCTACAGAGGCAGCGGATCTTAGCCATTTGAATAGGATCTTCAGTTTCCTCTTCGAGTTTTGCATTACTGCTATCCGAAACACCTAGTGAGTTTGATGGTAAATCAGCTACCCCAGAAACATACATTTTCCTGAGAATATAAAGAAAGAAAGGAAGATAAAATGCATGAGATCATTTACTGAAGATTAAAGAATATTACTCCACCCCTGATACAACAGTGAATTTTTGCATATTGCTCTAATTCTGGTCCTCAAATTCGCTTTCCACTATCGCCCCCACCTAAAAAAAAAAAAAAACTTTCCAGTTGTTTGCTGTTGAGATCAAAAGTGTCAGTTGCGAGTACAATAGCATGGTTTCTCAACCTGGACTCTAAATGTTGGAAATCTAAATGACGAGAATAGTAACCCAGGCAACTGAACAAAATAAATGTGAAAGAAATTAACGTTCCTCGTAGGCTTAGTATGTACTGATAAGAAAAAAATCCCACACCGATTAGATATCAAATCACAAACCAACATATAAGGACTTAAACTACTACTTTTAACAAAGTTGACCTCTTAAGATGGAAGCCCAAGGTTTTGAAATAGTATCAAAGTCTAACAAACTAAAATGAGCAATTCTATCCGTCAAGGAGCTCAAACAAGCCATCGGGGTTCCAAGATTTTTGTCCTCAAACTAGCCACCATCTTGTGGGGCATGTTAAGGGTAAAAATCCCACACAGGTTAGATGTAAAAAAATTAACCAATATATAAAGGCTTCTCATTTATTATTGCAGCAAGCAAATATATAAAAGTGACGCACCTGTAAGTATCATCAACTAGCTTTGCTACTACCTCTTTCACCACAGCATTTTTTGTAGCATAAAGTCCTGAAACTGAGAAATGTCATTTATAAACGCTTCTGCAGATGCAATGCAGTGATACACAAAAACCAAGGCAAACAGTGCACCCATAAAAGCAGAAGCAGACTTTGACTGCCATTCACACAAACACGAGGATTTGATAGGGATGCTATGCACATCAAAAGAAATATGAAAGTTAAATTGAAGTTATGAGCTTCCACGGGCAAGTGTTCAAATCATCTGCTTTACATGCACTGCTCCTTTGCGGAGAAAATATAACTGATGCCTAAAATTTGCACGTGGAAATGGATGAATAAGCATGCAGCCAAATTACGCCCATAAACTTCTACATTAGAGGTGCCCAACCCATGCAAGGTTTTCATAACCTCATATAAAATTCACAGGATAAAAAGAAACCACCAGTCTGAGTGTGGAAAATTGTTTCCACTTTCCCAGACTCGGAAAGTTATGAAAGGAACAGAAACTAATGCTTCGAGCACCAACATATATGCTTGTTTACATTCACACGCACATGTAGAGTGATGAAAAATCCGTCATTCCACACAAGATTTGTCATGTTTTTGGAAGCCACATTCTCAAAAGGATAGCATGACATGTACCTTGGTCCATAATAAGGATGGCTAATATCCGATCAACTAGGTCCTACACCAAGCCAAATTGCAGACCAATCAGAAAATATCTACTTTTATTTAAACATGACAAAGAGCTAAAAGGGGTTACTGTTAAAGCAAACAATAAATTAGTGATGAACATATGAAATCCACCCTATCACAAAGTGTGTACAGTCACAGGAATGAATATTACAGCAGTATGATAAAAATGGAACCCTGTTCTCGAAAAAAAATAACTCTAATAAACTCAGAGCAAGTACAACCGATCTTCCTCTACTACCAGGAGCTAGATATATTTCTTATAAAAGGAATTGAGACTATACACTTGACAAAAAAAATATAGCTCCCATAAAGCCAGATCTCCAAGGAGGCAGGACAATCAATCTTCATTTGCTGCAGGAGCTATGAATCAGGGACATGGTGTGCCGTGTACGTGTATATGAACTGATACTTCTCGGACACTCTAAGGCATGTGTCGTCCATGCAGCACTGTGCCTTATCTTTATACTTAATTTCCTAAACTCAGGGGTCACTTGTTAGATGCGCCGTGTGATGTCTGGTGTGTCCTATTTTGTTTATATTCTTTATAATTCTGGAACATGTCCTCAACACATTGAGGATTGAAAAACCCCATTGTGTAAATTTTGGAATACAAAATTAGAGAAAAAAATTTATATATTAAACCATTTGCGTAAAAATTCAATATGATGTTAAAAAATTCTACACACTACAGTACACACTTCATGCTGAATTGGTTTTATAACTATTATAGTATTTCTCTTTCACCAGCAATAGTAATATATAGTTTAACCAAAACTTATCTTAATACAACAAATAAACACTACTCTAGTTCAAAAGTAGTGATTTTATTCAAAAAAACAAATTAAAAAGGCATAAGAATAAAGATATAATAAATAAATGTAGAAATAAACAATATCAATAGTGTTTCTATGTCCTGCATTTTCTATTTGATCAGTTTGATAAGGAATGAACACCAGACACGTAATGGGCTCCATTTTTAGGCTATAGCAAGAAAAATCAAGAAAAAAGGGACAGCCTGTGGTAGCTTCCCACTGTCTTTGAAGTTCCGATTTAGCCAGCCAAAGGATGAAGGGGAAGAAGCAACACAAGCTACTTATATTCACCAACACCAGCATTATTTCTGACATGTGTTCCTTTTATGAGAGATGAGGTGGTGGAAGTAAGCTCTCCCTCTCTCACTTACAACGTATTTCTTAATGATATTTCAACTGAAATAAGTACTAAGCGATCCATGGAATAGTGGGATGTCTAACCTGCTTCCTTCCCTGCTTTGAAAGCCCCAGCTGCGTAAGAACATCCTTGAGCTCCTTTATCCTAAAATATGCTAATTTGCCCTACAAGAATTAGTAAAACTATTAGCAGAAACATTGCAGAAAAGTGAATGATTTTACAGAATTTGGCATGCATAAAAATGACACCATATCTCTAATTACTAAAAGATAACAGCAGATAGAGCCAGCGAGGCCCAGAAATATTAAGTAACACAGGATGCCACACACTGCCATTCTTGTGTAACACAAACTGATCCCCATTCATGAATACTCCCTCGCTGAATTCATCAAACAGAAAAATAAATCTTAGTTAGTGACTACTGTAAGATCATAGAGGAAATTTTTGCTGCCAGAAAAAAATATTGGTAGCTGAACATTACAATAAAGAATCTCATCTTGAAGTTCACAATTCCAAACAGAATACAGTTTTTTCATTTTCCGCCTAATTATTAAACACTAAAAAAAATCTGTGACGCCAGTGATTGTTGAACCATATAGTGAACCGAATTTTGAACAAAAAACACATAGATTCCGTCACCTCAAAAAAAATAGACCATTGCATACCGAAATTAATTGAAGTACCATTAAGAAATTAAACTAAATATACCTTGCAACTAGTCACCAAGTCCATCTCTTTACAATTTAATTCAGGAAAACAGTGCTTGGCCTTTTCTTATCAACACTCCCTCTGATCAGAAAATGAAAATGATTGATCATCAAAACTACATCAAATTAGCTTAATTTATTCAAAAAATTAAGTTGTCAAGTTATATATTCGTGCATGCATGTGTGTCTGACCGGTGAGAGATAGATTGATCGGATACCTCACGGTGATTCCTACTCTCTTCCTCTCGGTGGTCTGTTGAATTTTTGACCTAACCCTGTGGAAGATGAAGCTGCCAACTCCCGGACGTGTCGTCAGTTTATTAATTCCTGTGTGTGGCCGCCAACGCGCCCGGGTTTTGATCTGTCTTCCCACTGTTCAGTGTTCCTTGGGTGGGACACTCAATGGGTGACGTGAAGCAGTGAAGTCTCGGTGATGGCATAAACTGTTGTATAAGTAAGGCTATTTGGTCCGTTGATTTGAGAGAGTTTGATTTGTATCACTCAATATTTGGCAAAGTAGTAAATGCTATTTGACCTCGATTGTCCATTTAAGTGATACTGAGGTCTATCGTATTTAATAAATTTTACGTTTAATCGTGCTGAACATCGATTTATGTCATATCAAGGTCCATCGCATTTAATAGATTTTACGTTATTTTAAACGTGACTCATATTTCTACTTTCAAAATGATCTGTCAATGAATGATATGTCATATACACAAGTCGTAAAATAAAAGTTACAACTTTTAATACGGTAATTGGCACCATATCCCCTAACATTTGCCTATTTTATGAATTACCCTCTAACTTTTCATTTCAACGTAAAACTCACCTAGTTTAGACGCTTTAGCCAAATGTTGGGGAAGATCCCTCCATTAGAAGGGATTTTGAAGGTCAAAATGAATAAAAATATCAAGGGCATTTTTGTCTCATCATCTTCACATATTTTCTTAGATCATATCTGCTTAAAAGAAAAGGGGGGAGAAAATCAACAAAAGAAATCTACTTAGAAACCCCAATATAATCCACCAAAAAAATCCAAAATCATAACACAATGTTCAGGTTTTTGTACACACGAGAAGTCTCTACACGCCATTGTACCGAAATTTTGGCATAGGTAAGTTGAATTTTAATGTTTTCAAATCAATGATTAGACAAATAAGTTGATATTTGGTGTAGGTTTGTAAAATAATTGATGTTGATAATGCTGAATTTTTTTCCTCCATACAGTTGCTATTGGTTGAGGTTTTTTGTGTCGATGCTGATTTCTGTTCTGTGATGAAGCAAGGGTTCGTTGATTTGGATGGAAAATTGGTGTATTGATGGTTTCTTTTGTTGATGGTGTTTTTTTTCCCTCCCTAATTCAAGGTTGATATGCGCAAAGATTAATTTCTGGATTGTAGTCCGCAATCAGGGGTGGACCCGAGGGTCACGTGACCCTTCAACTTTTGAGATTTTTTTTTAAATTATAAAATCATGTTTGGTATCGATTGAAATTTTAATTTTAATCTAAACCAAAGTTAACAATTAATTTTAATAACATATTTTATGGAATTTATAACTGTTTAATTTTTATCAAAATTTACTAAAAATTTGATGTTAATCTCTACCAAACGGGGCAAAATCACAATAAATTTGAATTTCGATAACATGCTAATTTTAAAAATTCTCTGACGATCGTACGTTAATCGAATCTACAAATTGCTTATGTCATCTCAATACTCATTTCGAGAACTACATTATGGGCATATCGAATAGTCCAAACAGATATCGAAAATAGTTAAAAAAATACATTACACATGAATTTTAAAGAAAAACGTCTAACTCGCATTTAAAAAAAATCAATTATTTCATTAACATTTATTATTTTTGCGATACAATTTTCTCAATATAATTTTCATCATTTTATTAGGAAATTTTATATGGAATATGAAATAAAAAAAAAATTCGAAATTTTACATCCGAAAAAGTTACATCACATGTAAATTTTCGGATGCAAAATTATATAGAGTATGATTTTTTTTGACGTAAAATTTCGATTGTAAAATTTCTCTTAACTTCTTTACAAGTTCGATTGTGCTCCCCTAACTTTAAAGTTCTGCGTCCGCCCCTGTCCGCAATGTTTATCAATTTTAGTGTTGATTTGCAAATAAATATTTGAACAATTCTTCTTCTTCTTCCCCTCGAAATGGATACGTGTCCAAATTTCAAACTAACTGCAAGACTAGATTGTTAGAGACATCAATAAATATACTTTCGGGCAAATAGATCTCATGAAGCATATGCCTTAAAATTCTTATAAAAACACACAACAGCTAAAATGAAGCAAAAAATATTAAGAAAATACTTATGTACAGAAACCCGATTTACAACCAGCTTTGACTAAAATTTAAAATTTATTCAAAAAAAAACAATATAAAAATTAATTGCAACAATTTGATTCTCTTAAATAAGCTTGTGCTCGATCTTAGTTGTTTCACGGTCATTAAGCCTTAGAAGAGTCAAGTTCATTCCTGTGAAATGGGAAAAAATAATAATAATAATAACAAGAAGCAATTTCTCTCAAAAATCACATTTAGTTCCAGTATTGCAAGAAAATCCAATTTATTTGTAGAAATTAGCTGCAATTTTCTTCTATCTTTCATTTCCCAAAGTGAAACTCACTCAATAAATTACTGTTTCCGATAATCCATGAGTGTATAGATAATGAGAAAAAGTGCTCTTAATATTTTGATTAATTTTGGCCTTCAAAATCCCTTTTAGTTGAGAAATTAATAGAGGTAGACGACAGTTGGGTTTCTCACAACGTGTGGGTAATTTAGGGTGCTTTGAGCCAAAATAAAATGTTAGGAAGGTGTTCCACAAAACAGACAAAGTGTCACGGACCCAACTTCACTTGAGCTCCGTGACCCTATCGCAGCCGCAGTTTGCCCCAACTTCGGCCGCACATTGTAAATATTAGTCCATTTCGAGTTGTAATTTTCATTCCTTGTAATGTTTATTTCAATTCTAAAATAGATAGAAAATAGATAAATTTTAGTATGATTCTTCGGCAAGAAGACGTCTACTCGCGGTACTTAGGTTTTTTTGTTTTATCTATTATAGGGGGTAATAGTCTTTCAAACAAAACTTTCAAGCTTTCTAGTGTTCGCCCCCTGCACTAGCCATTTTGTAATTTCCTGCTTTCCAATTGTAATTTCTCGCTTTCAGTAATCAATGATCAATTTCATTTCAATTGTGTTTCAAGCTTTCTAATATTTTGCAATCAAAATCTCTTTCGTCCCGAGAAAAGGCGGAAGGTAGTCTAGCGGAGCAGACTACTGCCGCATGGTGTCCTTTTCTGTGCTAGAAGAAAGGCAACCCGTGACACAAAGGGTAGGAGATATTGTGCCAATAACCTTTTTTAATAAGTTAAAAGATTTGGATCCCAATGACATTGTAACTCGACATCTATCTCATATCGTTAACTTAAGTACCGTCTATTTTGAGAGAGTCTGAACACATCTTATGGGTCATGATTTTTTTGTCGTATTCTTAGGATTCGAATTCAAATCTTCATGCGCGAGTCGTTATTTTAAGTACTGTCCATTTTCAAAGAGGCCGAGCTCATCTTACCGTTTATGATTTTTAGCCAAGTTCTCGAAATTTTGAATCCAAAACCTTTATTTTAAGAGAGTTTTGAATTGAATCCTAGTACTAATGTAACATATTGCTTAATTGATACTAAAATTCAATTTAAATTTCTTATAAAATAGAAGTCTTAGGCTTGAATATTGTGGAACGCTAAGATAGACATAAGCTCTCTAAAAGCGGATAATATATATGATACAATGATTTAGGCACAAGGTTCAAATCGTTAAAAAAAAAAAGGCTTCTCTCTCACATTCCCATGATTCGATTAAGCTTCTCACAAGGCAGAGGTCTTGCGTTCGAATCATGGTGGATGTGTGACACAAAATCGTGTAGGTTAAGATATACTTAAACTCTTCTAAAATGGATAGTATGTTAAGTTAATGGCATGTGCACATAAGCTCGGATCGTTATGGCTACGTAGTTGGACAACGACGAATCGATCGGGACTTAATTTAACTAACTAAGATTTTTCAAACACAAAACACAATATTATTAAAATAAGTAAAATAAAATTAAAATTAAAGTAACGTATTAAAAACAATTTGAATTTACGTGTAATATTATTTTATTGGAGAATGTGTAATTGATAAGAAGAAAGAGAAAAATAAATTATAATTTTAATGAGAATTAAATAGCATTATCATGTGTGACTTAACCAACTTTTAAGTAATTATAAGCTTGCGAAACGTACTCTTTGTTTGTTTGATTTGTATTTGATCGTTCAATTTTTAATTTATTTTGTTTCATATATTCAAAAATATATTTTTATTTCAGTTTAATATTTTCAATTGGTGTCCGCACAAAATTTGTAGCCAATAACTTGTTCGATTTTAAAGTAATTTTTTTTCGACGGTGAAAATTTAAAAGTAAGAATCTTAGTTTACGAGGAAATACGTGTGAATAGCTTATTGAAAAGACCATAATTCAAGTTTGGCCTTTGACCAAGATATAGCACTTAAAAAAAAATCAAAAATAATTTTCAATATCAAAAAGGCAAAAATACCCCTTATTGAAAGAGTTTCTCACCGACCTTTCATCTTCTCTTTCAAAAAATTGACTTCCATCTTCCAAAAAATCGACCATTTAGAAGAGAAATTTGGCGACCACACCGACCACCTTTTATCCATTAAATGTCTTTTTCGAAAAAAAATTATATAATTAAATAATTAATTTTAATTTGATAATTACTAATAGCATTAAATAAATAATTTTAATTATTAACTATTATATTTTACCATATTAGCAACGTCTTTTTTT
>CAIGRB010119985.1:48317-76016 GCA_903798255.1 Fraxinus quadrangulata
GGCTGTAGTTCTTCATTGTTTTTTGCAACAGTCGTTAAGGCGAATCAATCGGAAAGTTATGTAGATGAATTTTTTTTTCGTTCATGCTTAAAAAAATTATACATCTGTTAAAAAATTTTATCTGTTAATACCCGTGTCGAATCTTAATTTATCGAGTAAAAACATACACACATTTAACGAAAACGAAATTAAACATACGTAAATATACTTACCGATTCGAAGTAATTGATCGAAAATAATTTTTTTTTTTGGCTATCGATATTTTTTAGATTTTTAAAGTGAAAAATATGAGAGAATTTTTATTTTTGTTTGAGCTGATTTTGTAATTTTATTTAGGGAGTGTTTGGTTTTTATTTGTTAACTAAAAGGGTAGTGTTGTCTTTTTAACAAAACCATATGTTGTAATTGTTTTATTCATTTAAGGACATTTTTGTCTTCTGAACATCATTAGACCATTGTTGAATTATTCACTCGTGAAAAAGTCAAAAGCCAATTGAAGGCCTTTGACCAGGTCTTTTTTGAAGCTCCCCCTTAGTTTACATTAGTGGGATATTTTTTTTTCCTTAATTGGTTTGGTAATAATTTAGCATCAAACGAATTTCAGATAACTCATTCTGTTAACCACCTAGGAATGAACATTAGTATACTAATGGCTAGAAACATGATCAAACCAAAACAAAATTATAAGGGTCCGTTTGATTGCAAATATGGAATTTGACTGGAAAGAAAATGAATTATAGAGAATTGAATTACTTAGAATTTATTTTATTGGGAATTGTAATTATTGTATTTGATTGGTATAATTTTTCATCTAGAGAACGTTAAAAGTTTGATGTCCGTTTATCTTTGTTTTAAATTAAAATTATCAATAAAAGTGATAAATTTTTTTATCAGTGTGTCTAGAATTTTTTTTAATTGTCAAAAAAAAAAACAAGGAAAATTATTGCCATCAAACAATGCAAAAGTGGAAGTTGGAATTAGTTTTCCATATTCCATGGAAAATTTTGCACAATCTAATATAGCCTAAGTCAATTTTTCAAATTAAAACTATGATTCAATTTAAAAAGTTGATTAAAATTAAGTCAAAGTAAAATTTTTTAATCTCATATATTTATAAAATTCACAATTTTTTTATTATACGTTTTATCAATTTTTATGGCTAAATAACATTTTAATGATTTTTTCACAGTTTAAGAAAGAAATAAAAAATAATATCAGTGTTATTTATGTCAATTTCCATTTTAGATTTTCATCAGTACAGACGTTTCACTGGGCGACAGACTTTCAGCCCGGAGTTTTCTTGAGAAAAGGGAAAGCTTTTCTTAAAACAAATCTACGCTGTAGCCAGTATTATTTTCATTTAAGTGCGAACAGAGCACTTTGAACTCTTTCAAAATCGATTAAAAATCTTATTTTTAGGCATCGTGGATATGAATGTAAGTTTTATTTGAGACGGTATTCTTCTTTTTAGGTAAAATAGCTGATGTAGATATTTGATTTTTTTTTTTTTTTGATGACGTTTTTGGGTTTAAATTACTTGCAGTCGCTCGATTCAACCCCGGCTACGAACAGCTTGATTAGCTCCGAAGCAGATTCTCAAAGAACCCTGTATGATTTTTCTCTCTCCACGTACAAAAATATGCTTATTAAGATCTGATAGTTTGATTGTAACGGATTTAGAAGAAACTAGGGTTTTAGCGGATCGATTTTCAAATTTTGTTAATTTAGATCTATTAAGTTGGTAGAAATTATCTTCACGTCTGAAAATTTTCGATTTTTTATATAGCCCTTGTTTGAGCCCCATTTTTTTGGAGGGAATGTGTTGTAGAATAGTGATTTTTTTTTTTTTTGGTGAATGTGTAGTTAAAAAATAGGAAAAAGTTTTGGGTTCAAGTGTAAAGTTATTTTATGGGGCTCAAACAGGGGCATAATTATTCTATCTGCACAAGAAGAAGTTAATTTTCTTGTTACTCATTCTTATTATATATTTTCCCCCTTAAAATTTTTGTTTGTGATTTGGGTGGTGTAGGTATCCGTACGTGACAGGGACTTCAGTGGTTGGCATCAAATACAAGGATGGTATACTATTGGCAGCCGATATGGGAGGTCAGATCCTGAATCCAAATTTTATTTGCTATTGGTAATCGATCATATATAATTGTGTAAGAATTCATGTGCATATGTTTACATGCATATAAATTAGGCAAGCTCATGTGCATGCAACAATCTTCTTTTTCTTTGATATTGATCTTCTACTAGTTCAATGGTAGCCTGGTTGGAGTTATATAAGATACCAACATTTTTGAAGTATGTGTTGTGTTGTATTAACACATAAAATTAGTAGCTATTATCACTTTTGATAGCTTCGCATGCCAGTGGTGAAAAAGAAAAAAAATTAAATTATTCTGAGAGAGTGTCCTTTGACTCTCTGAGCTGGCAAATGAGCTGGACATTTAAATTGATATAGATGTATCTGCTTGTACTGTGACTGAAACGCGTTTTAAACTGTGATATTCTCTCATAAGATGAACACATTTACTCAGTGAATTGAATTTTCTCGTTTCACTGTTTCTCTCTGTGTTGTGTTCACCTGAATTTATGCTTGAAGGTTTTGTCCTTCAACAATGTTGGGTAATTGAAAAGTGTTTGCATAATTTGATTGTAGTTGAAGTGAGAAAGTTAAGATGGGTTTGTGGTAAAACAAGCAGAGCTAGAAGAACAAATAAGAGTATATGAAAGCAGGTTAAGGTCAGGCCAGTTGAGTATACTTATGAGAGAAACGAGAAGATGGTTTAGACATGTTAAAGAAGGTTGCTAGGCTTCTGTTAGAACTGATTAAGATGGAAATGAGTTTTATTACATTCATGCAAAATTCAGCAAGCTGTGTTGGACAGAGGCAGAGGTGGCAGATGGAAACAAAATTACTATTAAGCATGTTAGAGCATCAGCAAGAGACTTGTTAAATCTAAAATAAGTTCTATTTTAGAGATTAAAATCATAAAAATAGGCTCCAATAGACTCTTTAGTTTAATTTTTGAAATAGAGGGAGTTTGTGGAGAGCCAATCCACTCTCTATTTGTATTTATTAATAATTTTACATTTGATGAATTACAAGTTTCAATGCTCCACTTGATACACTATTTAAGTTATATTTGAATATTTTGTCAATTGACATCTAAATATATATTTGAATTAAAAAGGGAGGGAAACCAATAAATCCTTATTGGAAGAAGTAAAATTAAGAGTTAAAAATAAAGAGACCACTGGAGTAGGTAAAAAATTTCACTCTTTAAATCTAAAGATGTTCTCTATTATACTCAAGATGTAATCTTGAAGGGTTGCTCAATTGGTCAGGCCTTGGGTTTGCTCTCCAATGATCACCAGTTCGAGTCCGCTCAAGGCCAATGAGGTGAGTACCCTGCTTTAAACTTCAAGGTCTCGTGGGATTAGTTGAGGTGCGCGCAAGCTCGCCCCGGTCACCCACAGTTATAAAAAGAAAATTATACTCAAGATGCTCTTTATGTATAAAGAATCTCTTGGAGATATTCTTATGTGCGCTAAATTACAACTATTGCATCAAGACATGCAGGTTTGCGGATGATACAAGCAATTGTCCTTGGGATAACTTTGACATTGTAATGTTTAGGGAGAAAGATACACTTCTGGTTGTCATATATGTAGCATGGAATCGTTATATGCATTACACTTTTCTTTTGATGTTCTATTATGTATGTACAACGTGTCAGCTAAGTTTTGAGTCAAATGTGAGTTATATTTTTATGATTTTCATTTGTAGGTTCCTATGGGTCTACCTTGCGTTACAAGAGTGTCGAACGATTGAAGCCAGTGGGAAAACATTCTCTCATTGGAGCAAGTGGTGAAATCAGCGATTTCCAGGAAATAATGCGCTATCTTGATGATCTTGTGTAATTGTACTCAGCAACTTCTTTGGAGAAAAATAAATTTGAGAACTAACCCATGTTCTTGTCCCTATATCTGTTGCTTTATTATTACCTAGTCTTTAAGAAATTGGCTTGAAAATTCTGACTCTTTTTTATTCATGCTTTGTGGATGTAGCTTGTCTGATAACATGTGGGATGATGGGAATTCCTTGGGTCCTAAAGAGGTGCACAACTATTTAACCAGGGTCATGTATAATCGCCGCAATAAGTTCAACCCTCTTTGGAATTCACTTGTACTTGGAGGAGTGAAAAATGGTCAGAAATATCTTGGAACGGTAAATTTCTGTTCATATTTACTTGGTACACATTTATGAATTTGCTGTTATAAGCTAATTTATTTTTAAGACGTGGCTAAATTTTGTCTAAATATATGTTAAACTTCCAGGTCAATATGATTGGTGTTCATTATGAAGACAACCATGTGGCTACTGGGTTTGGTAATCACCTTGCACGGCCTCTTCTCCGTGATGAATGGCATGAGAACTTGACTTTTGAAGAGGGTGTCATACTGCTGGAGAAATGCATGCGCGTGCTTCTGTATCGCGATAGATCAGCTGTCAACAAGCTTCAGGTTT
This sequence comes from Fraxinus quadrangulata, assembly GCA_903798255.1. Classification (NCBI taxonomy): domain Eukaryota; kingdom Viridiplantae; phylum Streptophyta; class Magnoliopsida; order Lamiales; family Oleaceae; genus Fraxinus; species Fraxinus quadrangulata. Next base: position 52,855 of record CAIGRB010119985.1, read on the forward strand.
TGTTCTCCCTATGTGGAATACATACTTCATGACTTCTTGGAAATTGTTGTACTGTTTAACATCTGATTATTTCCCGCTGCTTCCTGCTACTCGCATGAAGTTTGGAGCAATTAGAAATATCACAAGGATACAAGACTAACTTATATCATGAAACTAAAGCTGTTTTAATATTCCTTCGGGTTCTTACTCCTTAGAGATTGTTATATCTAACAAGCCAAAACCCATTTCTGTTCCGCGCAATGTGTTATGTATAGACTAGAAAAAAAATCTAGGAATTTGTGTGCTCTACGTAATTTAATTTCTCTTGATTATCTAATTTTTTATAATTTTTGGTAACATTTCTCGATTTTAATCTATATGATGAGCAAGATGATGTTTAAGTTTTGAGCTGGGAAAAGGTATTTAGAGTTTGTCTATATGTGGTTTGTATATTATAGGTGCAATTTTTTCCTCTGGGTAAAGATGGGTTCATTTTTTAACTATATTTTAAATTCTATTGAGTTTGTTGAAAGGTGGGCTTATTTCTTCGAAGTTTAGATTTTACTGCATGAGGATATCCTTAATCAATTAAACCCCAGTAATTGTCTATAGTGGAAAGTGCCAAGTGAGATGTTCGTGTATATTGGTTTCAAACTTTCTGGTGAGATGAATATTTCTATTCTATTCCATCCTGACACAATTATATAAATGCAGATTGCAAAAATCACGGAAGAGGGAGTAACAATTTCTCCACCCTACGCATTGAAGACTTTTTGGAATTTCTCTGCTTTCGAGAATCCTACTCTTGGCGCTGAGGGTTCATGGTAGCTCTGATAGTTTTCAAAATATGTAACGGTTCTATTGAATTTGCTGCTGCATGCTTTCATTTGATCACTTGTTTGAAACATAGATCTCTATGTATCGGCTCTCTTGACATCCTTGGGAACCTTTTGGATGTCTCGCTCTATGTATTACGTACATGAACTGGAACTATGTTATTCTGACTACCGTTTTTTCTACAGTATTTCCCCCCTGGCAGAACATACATATTTCCCGAAAACTTTAAAAATTTTACATACTATGGTCTTGATTTTGTGGAATAGACAGTTTGTATGGATGCGCTATGAGAATTGGAACATTTTATTGCATGTCTGGTAACTCACGTGAGACAAAATAAAGAAGTTTAATTTTTGTTCCTTGCGTTGTTATTTACTGCCTAATAATGCATACCAAATGTATTTTAAGGAATATTTGGTGTTACATTTGGTATAAACGAGACTGAAAGTGTAAAAGATGAGTGATTTTAGCCTTCTCTTCTTTTTGAATAAAAAAAATTGTTTTGTACACTTTTTAACCATGCAAGTCGCTAACGATTCTCGTGTTTAGTGTACGTATGAAAAATGGCTCTTCGTACATTCCTCGTGTTGGTAAAAGATCTTGATCGCACATGAAGTGATATGAAGTAAAATGAAAAATTAACCATTGGACGTTACACAGTTTGATGGGAGTGGCTATATCCACCAACTTGCCCATACAATAACACGGAATCGAGCTATTTTCCTTCTCATATGTCAAGCTTAAAATCTGGAATAAAAGAATATGAGCCATGCTACATGTACCCAATTGACACATGGCGGTCCCGCCATGTGTTAATTGTGTAAAAGATTTGGTAAAACTTTGTGTACAACTAGTTTTTTCCAAAAAATATAGAGTTTAGTTTAGTTGCCTACAGTAATCAGTACTTGCAATTCTGCCTAGAGTTACTATCCAATCTAAGAACATGTTTGGAGGTGCTTTTAAATGTTTATAGCTGTGGATTCCTTATGAAATGTGTAAATAATATGTTGGGAATCCTACGTACTACGTCCCTGTTTGATGGCCATTATTTGGTCAAAATAATGTTTTGAATAGTAATTTTTAGAAGAATGTGGTTAAAAAGTAGAGAAATATTTTGAGTTTACGTACATAATATTTTATTGTGTAAATATAATTAAAAATAAGTACGTTAAAAAAAGAGTTCAAATAATAGTTGTCAAACCGGGGCGGGGCGTAATGTGTAAACCAGCTTTAGAAATATTTTAACTTTGGCAAACATGTACTAAATTCAGATATGGCTAAACAGTGGCAGATTTAGAGGGTTGGCAGTCACTTACTTTCTTATGTGATTTTTTTTTTTTTTCATATATATTAATTCAATCCAAAAGTTTTACGGTAGTTTATTCTAGCTAGCTAAATCTTGAAGAAATAATCGCTGGCTGCCCCACTTAATAATATCTTTAATATATCCAAGTTTCCCAGCACGTTCATACTTGGCACTGATTTTTTAACACTAGAAAAGTAATTTAACATTAAAAATGACTTTTAAGTTAATTAATAGTAAAAAATATAAATTATGCCTCCGTTTGAGAAGATTTTATGAATAGATAAAAATGAGATGTTGATAAACTATTAGTACTTCTGTACTTGTAGGTTTATTGGAATATGTGATTGAAAATGAAATTTGATTATTTATAAATTATTTATAAATTTTGCCAAACGAAGTTTACAAACAAAAATTTCGTCAATAAATAAACAACTAAAAATAAATTAATTAATCCAAAATTTCATCGGAATAAAATAACAATAATTTTTTTTTTATCTTACTATAATATTAAGACGAGAAAAGAAAAAGATTGATGAATTTAACTAGTAGTTCATAAAATAAAATAAAAAAAAAAATTCTGTCGTTTATCGACTATTGAAACACTGTTTAAGATTGATGACATCACCGAAGACATTGACTTCGATAGTGGTTGATGGAGGTGGTCGGTGTCATTGCCAGTAATTTCGTTTGAATCATCGATAGATATTAGTTAGTGTCAAATCTTCGAACATAATACATGTGGCGATGCCAATGGCTTCCCGTCAACAATTAACGACTTGGTTACTGAAAATATTGTCCTCGATAATTGTTGAGGAGATGTATCAATGATCATTGACATTATTGATATCAATAATTCCATTTGAATCATGGATAAGTGTTAGGTTTTAGTTGATTTTGTAATTAGCAAATTCTGTAGACAAAATGACTTAATTGTATATGTTGTAAAAGTTTAAGGAGTAATGTGCAAATAATTCAAAAGTTAGTTAGTAGGTCTAGGGTTTCGAGTTTGGAACAAAGAGGAAAACGGCGCGAATTTTCGCTAGACGTCGCCAATGGTTGACTCAAGCTACAAAAGCAGAAATATCGTCGTTGGACTGTCGCCCCTCCTTCGCTCGAGCGACAACCTGTTGCTCGACTGTCGCGCCTCCTCACTTGAGCGACAGCTTTATAAGGGAAATTTTTATTTCGCGTTTTAAAGGTTTTTTTTTTTCGGCCCACTTGTTTCTTAACCTACCTATATATAGTAGAACTCATATGGACGGTTTTTCGAAGGTTGACAATTGAGAGAAACAGAGCATAGAGTGAATCCATCATATCATATCATATCATTCAACCTTCAATTCATGTGAGAGTTTTTTGTGAGAAAAACATCAAGATCCAAATCCAAATACCAAAAATCTTTCTTCGTACATATCGGTCATAGTTCTGAAGATTGAAGGAAGTAGACAGGAGTTCCTGTCTGTGTTCTTCGTGATCCACATGAGATAGAAGATTCTACCAAACTAGGGGTTATGATAGCGGAGTTCCAGGAGAGCGTTGATTATTGCAGTTGAAATTGGTGTAGGGGAGCACATAATTCAGGAGAGTTGTCGAATTGTAGTCAGGAGATCAGATAGTACGTGTCATCGTTTAGTCTGGTACTATAAATTTTGAATCGTTTATAGTGGATTGATTGGCAAAGCGCTCGGAGTTTTTCTCAGTTGGGTTTCTCCGTGATCATTCCGATATTTGATTTACTGTTTTATAGTTTGTTGTTTAATATAAAAACTGCGTTAATTCAACTTAGGATAAATTGACTTGAATGTTTAATCATTTAGATAAGAATTAAAAGTGACTTGTAGTTATTTAATTCGTTAGATTTTTTAATTCCACGTATTACACTTATTCACCACCATCTAGGTGTTGTTAAGATCGAACTACGCCTTTTTCAACAAGTATTGATTTTCATCGGAATATTTGGTCGGCGATAACCGATGAAATTTTCGTTACATTTGCTCCATTAATTTTTAGGATTATACTACAAGTACATAGATGGGTACATAATGGTGTCCATAATGGACACATGGTACCCCCTATTGGAGGGGACGCCGGTGGGCAGGAGGGCACAATGTGTCCATTATGTACCCTCCTATGTACAACAGGTATAATCCTAATTTTTATTTTATTACGATTCTTTAAAAGACCATATCAGCTATTTTGCTTAAGACCTCCAACTGTTTGAGGCGTGGAAATTTGTTGTCATGAATTAAGATAGTATCAAATCAAGTATATGCAAGAAGATAGAAAAGCGAAATAACCCATTACTATCTCAAAATAGCTGTAATGTGAATTATTGCAGCAATAAGTCATATTGGCTCCAACTAGTTCTTCATTATCAATATCATAACATGCATGTATGGCTAAGCTTAAAAAGTTCAATTAGTCATAAATAAGTGAGTTTTAAAACAGGTAAATATTTTTTGCTTAAAAAATAAAAAAGTAAACTGTTTAAAAATTGTACAGAATGACATTTTACCTGGTTTATTTGGTTTAGAAAAATGTCCTTGAAATAATGACAAAATAGGACCATATACTCATTTCCCTGTCAAAATTATAAATTTTATTAGTTGTAGATTGAATGCAGTCCCAGCATAACATATCCAATGACAAAGAGATCACATAAATTTTATTACCAGAATACGACTCTTTAATTTTATCGAGATTCTCACTCACTAAAGTAAGACAATTGCACGTCCTATAATCAGACTTGATATCAAATTTATCTTTTCATCGCAACAAACTTAAAAGTCTGGTCTTGCTTAAGCAATAAAATGTTGGCTAATGATTTGCATTGAAATGAAAAATGCCTATATTTACCATAGAAACTTCATAACTATTTCAAATACCTTATATCTACTAATAGGTAGTGTGCTGCGTCTCTTCTGATAATTAAGTGTAGTAGAATAAAACATCGGGTAAATTTTGCTAAATATTGAAGAAGATTCCACGGTTCCATCAAATACATGCTTTAGTCGAAGTTTGTGTTCATTCAACGTACATACATAGCCTTAATCGTTTTAAGCTCCAAGGATATCCTCCCTTGAAAATTATTTGAGGCAGCTTGGAAGAACATTTCATCTAGTTTTATGTACAATTTCTTAAGGGTGTGAAACTCTTGTCTATATGATTTACCAATGAATGGACTCTAAATCAAAGACACCGACAACACGTATTAGGGTTTTCATGAAAGTGCTACTAACATTTGACATTCCAAGAAGAATCACCATCCATACTAATCCTCCTCACTATTAAAAGCTAGTTCTCAATTTATTTACGAACGGTATCAATTATGCATAACTTAGAAAACTATCGAGAATATACATCAAGTCATCTAGTTTGGGAACAATGTGATTTTGCTAATATCTCGATAATCTGCGAATATTCTTCAAGACCCATCTTTCTTAAAAGTAAGTAAAATAAGACTAAGACGTGTTTTGTATACAATAATATCATTGATGACCATTGACTCCTTTTCATATATGTTTTTCTCAATTATTCTTTCAATTACATTTCAAAGGTTTTGTCTTACCATAAGGTTAATCACTTTAATTTTAAATGTATGTATGTATTACTATATTAAAAACCTCAAGTTTACAAAATTTACATCATAATAATGTTAATCCTTCAATATTCAAGTTATTAATGGTTGGTTCATGGAAATTCCTTCACAAGAAGACAATTAAAAGATTGTGAAGGTGCATCAAAATCCCAAAATATATCCATAAAAGCTACGATGATTAGATAAGAATGTTCGAAAAACGTCATGTTAGCGAAAATAATTATGAATTTTTTTGAATGATGGATAGAGTGTGAACGAAAATAATTATGATTTTTTTTGGATGATGAATAGAGTGCGAACGAGGTATTAAGCATATTAAAGTTCCGTAATCACGGTAGAAGTTAAGTTTTAAAACAACTCACCCCAATCTAACCGAACAAAAATAAAATTATACTAATAATTAATTTAAACTTCACTCTTTCCTTTCGTACTCAATAGAATTTCGCCCCCTACTAACCCAATCGCCGGCGGAGGTGCCTGAGAATTGAAATTCCCGGCCAGCCATGATGCGATACCGTTTCCACGTTCTTCAATTCTTCTTATTGTCATCCATTTTCCTGCCGAGTTGGGTACATAATAATTCCGCAAAGGCTGAGGTTATAACCCTAGCCGCAGATACTTTCGATGACAAGGTAAAATTTTAAAGATTCGATTCATAAATTTTCTCGTAGTAATAGATCATGGATCGACATTGCTTATTATTATGGTATATAATTATGGATTTATGCATTTTTAATGTAGTGATGATATGGGTTCTTATTTTGTTCACATTGATTTGTTAAGAAATTGATCATGAAATTCACTTGTTTGTACTGTGCTGCAAGAAGTTGAGAGTTTTTGTAATCATATCTAATAAAGAAAAAAATGAGCTTAGTAAGAAAGCAGAGTATTTCAGGGTTGATTGTGTAGCTAGTTCATGAAAATAAAAATGATTTGCATTGTATTGACGGGTTAATTGTATTGATTAGTCCTCTTGTGGAATTTGTAATTTTAGCCCAATTTTTGGGGTTAATGAAGATAATTTCTACAGTTCAATTTGTATGCAATGACTGCATTGTGTGATGATAGCACGAAATTGAAAAAGCACATATTGAGGGAGATATAGAAAAGAAAATAGGAAAAGAATGCACACTATAAAATGTAATGCACTTTAATGTTTTATCTCTTGCATCTCATTTATGCATTGTTTAACAATTTAAAGGTGCCCATATGATTTTATTTAGGTGAAGGAGAAAGATACAGCATGGTTCGTGAAGTTTTGTGTCCCTTGGTGTAAGCACTGGTAATTGTTTCCCTTTTGTTTGCTGCTTTATACTGATGTTTATGCTCCTGCATCTGTAAGAATCCAATTTAAGACATTCTTGGCTTAATAATTGTTGAAATTTTCTTTCAGTAAGAATTTGGGGACATTATGGGACGATTTGGGAACAATGATGGAAGGGGAGGATGAAATAGAGATCGGAGAAGTTGACTGCACAACAAATAGACCAGTGTGTACAAAAGTCGATATTCATTCATACCCTACGTTCAAACTATTCTATAATGGAGAAGAAGTTGCAAAATACCAAGGTAACTAATTTTTGCCCAAAAGGATCTGGCACTTACTATTTTATAACTGATTTCTTTGTGGTCCATAATTGCTAGTTTTTGCCCACAGGGATTGTTTACTTACTATTTTTTACCTGATTTCTGCATGGTTCATAAGTGCTTTACTGTAGTCATTTGATTGAAGTAAAAATTTTAAAATTAAGCTTTCTTTTATCTATTGCTATAGCTGTTCCATGCACGTGGTTTCCATCAGCTTTAAACTCTAATAGAGGTCTCTTGCTAACCGATTTAGAAGCATATTATTCATAGCACCCCGCTTACATCAATTACTTGGTACTTGATGCGTATCGAGGGAAAGGTAAGAATGAGAACAAAATAATTCAGCACAAAATAGCCTTGAATACGCTGAGGTCCCTCAAACTTTTTTAGTAAAGAAGTTTCAATAATTCTTAGGTTTTACTGAATTCTCAAATAAACTGGATATATAATAGTGGTCATTCCTTTGCTTCACTTTCTGAGAGTCCCTTTACTTATTGGTACTTCTCTATTGACTTTGATTCTGGATTTGACCATTTTTATTAATCAAGAAGCAGAAATCTTCACACAATAGGTAAACAAAATGAAGAAAAACATAGAGCCTTGCTCAACTCTAGGAAGAAATGTATCCAGATGTCTATACAAGCTGGTATAGCTTGTGAACTTCAAAGCAAAATATTAGAAGAGGAGTGTTTTTAATTTTATAAAATGAACTCTCTACTCCATCAAAGACTGTACAATTGTGTTCTCTGAACCCCCTATGTAACATGGGAGCCCACCTATCATGATATTGGTGGCCCTTATTTGATCTTTCCAATTATCCAGCAGCTCATTGACCTTGTAGCATCACCCAATAAATACCAAACAATGCATTGCTTCGAAGTTGGGCCCCCTCCGTGCAAGTACTTGATCAGTTAGGTTACTGATTAATATCCTCTCCCATTTTCCTACTGGTGAAACGCCAACTGATTTTAATACTTTAGAATCTTCTTATGTGATCACCCTTTTAAATGGCCTCCCTAGCTTCCTTGCCATCTTAAATTAGTTTTTAAGGAAAATGATCTATTAAACCTGAAAGCACTGGACTGTAAAAATGTCTGGAAAAGCCTTTCCTAGAGCCTCTCAAGCGAATTCTTTCCTGGTTATGTACATCAACAACCTGACTCTACAGTTTCTGCATTAACACATTGGCAAAGTCAAATAGTTGATTCCACTGTCCTGCAAGGTTCTTCAAAAACACAGTTTCCAAATTGCAATGCCAATGGATTGCTTCCGGTAGTTCTGCTTTTAATTTATTACGCATCATCACGAGGAGCATTAAGTTACTAATATCAGAAATGAGCTTGTAAGCTTATAGCTGTGTGTGTGCATTACTGTACACTAGCCATTACATGGTTCTAAAAGCGGTAACCAGCCAACCACCTTAACAACCTGAAATGAAAGTGTGGGTTGTTAAGACTGCCTTTTGGTCTGATTTTTCCATATGTTTCACAATTTCTTTGCATGTTATTTTTGCTTTTCTGTTGCATCCAAGTAAATGCCTGAACTTTTTCAATGCTGAAGAGGAACCTTTTTCAAGATTAATCACGGCATTTCACTGTCATTACACTGGTTCCCCCTGTTCTCTCAGCTGTTGCATTCTTGCATACAAACTGAAGCAGGTCACAGGTGTTTAGCAAAGAATAAGGATTTGACACTTCCATCTATATTTGATTATTATTATTTATACGACGGCATCAATAAGCTTAGTCTTTCCCCAATAGATTTTGGTTGTGGTTTCATGAAATCTTTCTGCAACAGCGTTTAGTTCGTTGCTAATGGAGTGAAATTGCTTGATTTACTCAAAGATCTTGCATAATCTTAGTTATACTTGCATTAATATTAGGGTTCTTATTTATTTTTAATTTTTTGAAAATGGTTACTGAAACCAAGAATTACATATTCTCTGTTATCAACTGACAATTGAATCAACTTTCTTCTAAGAACAAATAATTGAAATCATTTTCATAGTTTAAGTTGTAAATGTAAAGATGTAGAAATTTGCTTACCAGATCATACTTGCTTTTGCTGAAATTGAATAACACAGGACCTAAGGACGTAGAGTCGCTCAAAACATTTGTTTTAGAAGAAGCAGAAAAGGCAGGTACAAGAGCACAACTTGAGAATGATGGTGAGCTGTAACTAATTTAACAGGTAATTTTGGTGACATTAGTTTGTTGTTCTATTACATCATCCAGCAAGTCAATATTATTCTCCTTCCTATCCCACATAATGAGGGTGAAGAGCACACCAATATATTTCCTCACCGTTTTTCATTGCAAAAATAGTAACTATACATATTTATTCTTTGAATATGTGAACTCCGGATGTCTTTTCAAGGAACGAAATTCCCATATGCGAACTAGTTAATTATTTACTAATATGTTGTTCAACATTTTGGCTCAGTTATGGAACTTCTTACTCGAAGTATCTTGCCCTCAACGTCAAAGGCGGGGTTAAGTTTTGATGTACGCCCCCAAGTTAGTTATCTTGGAACTCCCAACACATCTCATATGCATAGACGGTTTTCTGCCTTTCTTTGCTAGCTTTTGATGGCTTAGAGTAGGCATATTACACAAATGTGACGAGCTTGTTCGGGAGGTCATTTGTTGTATCAAATTTGCGCAATTCATTATTTGTTTTGATGAGAATCTTATGCAATATTGTGGTGAGGAACGTTGACATTTTGTTTTGCTAATTTCACCCTGTTGAAGACACATCATTCCTCTATGAATCACTCAAGTTTTCATGTTGAGAGATTTAGGGCTTGCTTGATGTTGATTTTTTTTTGAATGGATTTTGTGAAAAGTGATATTTTTGGAGAATTTGTGGTTAAAAAGTATGAAAAAATTATAGGTTCGCGGACAAAATTATTTTATTGAAATAAGTGTGGTAAAAAATGAGTTTGGAAAAAATGATTTTTAAAGAATGTGTTAAATAGGGGCTAAAATGAAAAATGTATAGACAATCTGAACCAACTTAAACGATTTGTGAACTTTCAAATTTTCACATATTAGAATTTAGAGGTTGCAAATTAATAAAGCTAGATGTACAATCTAGTTTGAAAAGGAGTTTGACACTCCCCCATGTGAAAGAAATTTGGTAAGTGATGGGATAGATGTGTTTAAAATTAATTGTGTGGATTGTTGTCACATGAATGAATGTTAAGCTCCTGTTTGGGAGCAATTTTGTATCTAGCCCTTGTTTGACGCTCATTTTTTTCTCTTTCTATTTATCATTTTTTTTCTCTTTCTTCACTTCAACTACACATTTTATTAATAAATTAATATTAAACATAAACTCAAAAATTTTCCTTATTTTTTAATCACACAATTTTTCATCAATCACTATTCTAAAAAAAAAATTTCACCCAAAATATGTGTCAAACAGGGGGGCCTAATTTTTAGTAAATTTGAGACCGTTATATAATGTTTAGTCTGTGCAGAGAGTTGTAAATATTGATTGAATTAACTAAAATTACCAATGTCACTTTTCATTATTTTTTAGAAAAGGGCATTTCTAGTAATTGGACAAAAGTTAGAGTCACCAATTATTGCATTTCTGGGCCCCATATATCTTCCCAACAACAAAAATTGAAACAAAATCTTCGCAAATCCCTTTCGGACAGCTCTTAAACTTAAATGTAATCCATACTATACATGTAGCATGGTTGGTTTCAAATGGACAGCATGCATTTCCAATGTATTGTGGGTCCATTTTACACCTTTAAATAACCCCTTTATTCATTTTTCCAAACATAATAACAAAAATTATATTATAATTTATAATATAGAAATTCATCAAACTCAAAATGTACGTATTAAATGGACCCATATTTCCGCGTCATCGCATAATTTCCATTTGTCTCCATAAAAATGATTTTCTCTTTACTTGAATTGATTTTAAAAAACTGCCGGCAAAACATATTCTGGTAAGTGTTTTAGTAATTTTTAAATATTTTTGTTAAGATTATTGAAGGGCTTTTGTGAGTTGATATGTACATCGATTTTTTATTCGTTCATACATCATAATGATGAAATATTTTCCATTAATAAAAGAATTTACCGACTAATTATTTCTGTAATATTTGGGAAGACGGATTTTATTTCCCATCCTTTGGGCGTTACAATGTGGAGAATGAGCGTTACAGTCATTTAAAAGTTAAAACCAATTTCCTCCATAGCTATCTTAGTATAAATTGTTGCCTTAAACTGCAAAAACATTGAACTGTGCTTAAATGAAGTACACAAAAATTTATTTGCAATAATCATTGGAATTGGTGCATTTGATCGCAAATGTTATTTTGGTTCAAATTCTCAACGCTATCTTACATTTTTGGACAAAAATAGACTTTGAGAGCATCATTGTCGCGTGTCATATTTTATGTAAACTTCATTTTCCAAAAACAAAAATTGAAAAACCGAAGACTTGTGCATGCGTTGGTAACTATCATAATTTTTCTAAAGCACAGTGCCATGAAAATTACTCCCCATAGGGCAAGAAATCAATCCTATGAAAAATTCAAATGCCACCAAGACTTCAAGAAAAACATACTTAATTTAAAAGATGTTCGAACATAGGGGTCTTAAATTCATGATAAATTAAAAACAAGAAACGGCGATCCAGATAGAGTATCAGGAAAAACCATAATAATCAAAACTGCAAAAGATGTCTTGAAAATAGATAATGTAATTAATCAATAATACGAAATTTCCTCACTTGACACCCTTCTTAGCAGCAGCTTTGGTGACCTTGGCACCGGATGCATCCTTCTTTTCCACGGCCTTGATCACACCAACAGCAACTGTCTGGCGCATATCCCTCACGGCAAAACGACCAAGAGGTGGATACTCTGCGAAAGTCTCCACAACCATGGGCTTGGTGGGAATCATCTTAACAAGACCAGCATCACCGTTCTTCAAGAATTTGGGCTCCTTCTCCAGCTCCTTACCAGAACGCCTGTCGATCTTGGTCTGGAGCTCGGCAAACTTAACAGCAATGTGGGATGTGTGGCAGTCGAGCACTGGGGCATATCCATTTCCAATCTGACCAGGGTGGTTCATGATGATGACCTGGGAAGTGAAGCTGGCAGCACCCTTGGCGGGGTCATCCTTGGAGTTGGAGGCAACATAACCACGCTTGAGATCCTTCACCGCAACATTCTTGACATTGAACCCAACATTGTCACCGGGGAGAGCCTCCTGGAGGGCCTCATGGTGCATCTCAACAGACTTGACTTCAGTTGTCAAACCAGTTGGGCCGAAGGTGACAACCATACCAGGCTTGATAACACCAGTCTCAACACGGCCAACGGGGACAGTTCCAATACCACCAATCTTGTAGACATCCTGCAGTGGGAGACGGAGAGGCTTGTCTGAGGGTCTCTTGGGCTCCTGAATCTGGTCAAGAGCGTCGAGGAGGGTTGGGCCCTTGTACCAATCAAGGTTGGTGGACCTCTCAATCATGTTGTCACCCTCAAAACCAGAGATGGGGACAAATGGGATCTTGTCAGGGTTGTATCCGACCTTCTTGATGTAGGATGACACTTCCTTCACAATTTCATCATACCTAGACTTCGAGTATTTAGGCGTGGTGGCATCCATCTATGTAATACAGATAATAATGTATGTTAGATATTGTCGGGAATAAAAATAACAAATTTTTTTTTACCATAAAGTGGAATCACCTTGTTGCAGCAGCAAATCATTTGCTTGACACCAAGGGTGAAGGCAAGCAACGCATGCTCACGGGTCTGACCATCCTTGGAAATACCAGCTTCGAAACCACCAGTAGTAGAGTCAATGATAAGGACAGCACAGTCAGCCTGTGAAGTACCAGTAATCATGTTCTTGATAAAGTCACGATGTCCTGGAGCATCGATAACTGTGCAGTAATATTTGGTGGTCTCGAATTTCCACAAGGCAATATCAATGGTAATACCACGTTCACGCTCAGCCTTGAGCTTGTCGAGCACCCAGGCATACTTGAATGACCTCTTGTTCATCTCAGCAGCCTCCTTCTCAAACCTTTCAATAACACGTTTGTCAATACCACCAAGCTTGTAGATCAAATGGCCAGTGGTGGTTGACTTTCCAGAGTCGACGTGGCCAATGACCACAATGCTAATGTGAATCTTTTCCTTACCCATGTTTTACTTTTAAAAAGAAAGCTGCCACAAATAATAGTTAGTGTCAGGACAATTTATATGCAAAAGCATCAAAAAGCGTATCAATAACTAAACTAAAGATAATTCCAATAACTGAAACACATACAAACCTCTACAAGTCAAAACAACTCAAATCAGATATTAAATAAATTAAAAATATTTAATTATAGCAGTTGTTTTGTAAAAACGACCAATTAATGTTTATACCAAACTACAACACACTGAAAAGCAAACAAATGTTACCTCAAATTAATATAAACAAGTGATACAATATGCAAAGAATCGTATAAGATAGACCAAGACTCAAAAAACATGGATTTGCAGCTCGAAAAATTCTGGAGTTCATGAACCAAACGGTCAAAAAATTACACAGATCTAAGGTATTTAAAGGTCTATTTTTTTTACCATCATTAGGGAGGTGCTTATGTAAACTCAGATACAAACTGTATAAAAGAAATTTCTGCTTTTACACTCAAAACAGGCAAGGAAAGAATAACAAATCTAGTGTTTTATATAGTCAGCACATCAAAAGATCAGATCTTCAAAAGTCCGCTTAACGTGGCATATTAAGACAGATCGTAGATTCAATTAAACATGTTTACGAATCTTATAATAGAATAATACATAACAGTCAACAAATCTGTCACATATATTCAAAGTAATACAGATCAATACACATACGCATACACAGATATAACGAATCCATTACATATATTCAAAACAACACAGATCAATAAATATACTTATACGCATATAACATATCTATTACGTATATTCAAAAACCAATATAGATTAATGATACACAATAATATATATGTATGGAGAAAGAAATTACCTTCTAATGTAGTATAGAAGAATCTCACACCCGCCGACTGCAGAGAGAGAGTTGATTTCTGTCAAGAGGGTGGCCGAGAATGAGTAGGGAAAAGTGGTTTATATAGAGAGTTCAATTGCTGTGTGCGTTTTAGGGTTTTTCATGGGCCGTTCGATAAAATAATCGGACGGCTTAAAATGTTAAGGTATTTGGGTCAGCCAAGGAATCCAGATGGATGAGATTATTATGCCATTCCACCACTTTTAATTGCACTAGAAGTCCTCGATCTTTATTTATTATTATCTTATACACCTTTTTTTTTAATCACGCCCTTATCTTCAATTTTCCATTAATTAACACTTCTTATTTATGATGACTATTGATGTCCCAAGAGTCATCATGAGGGTATGCCCCTTGTATTTTTAAATAAGCAAAGACAATAAATACAAACGTATGATAATTAATATAAGACTGGTGATAAATATGTAATAAGAATAAATTGGAACATAAGTGAAATAATAAACAAACATGAAAGATTTTAGTGCACTTAAACTAGTGCAATACATTTTACTATTCATAGTTATTGCAATTAGTATGTTCAACAAAAAATCGATAAATCGACCATGGGATCAATCCGGAATGCTATATTAGACCGTTGGCAAAGGACCCGATCAAAGCCCGCCAGAATCGGATGAGTTTGGAAGTGAAGTAATGCAATCTGGTCCAATAACTTTAAGAAAGTCCAATAGATTTTGAAGAATGCTATTTAACTTCATTGAAGTTATAATCCCAACTTATATAAAGCTAATCTAGTATTAAGTGATAAATATAAATAAACGAGCAATTTAATTCCATATTTTATTTAGTTTATCACCTAACATTATATAAATTAGGATTATAATTCCAATTAGACTAAATAACATTATTCAAATTTTAATTATCCTGGAGTATAACTCAAACCTAGGCACTTTCGGTACAAAATTTAGCATATATTTACTAAAGCATAAATTGTTTTTAGTCGAGGATTGTTTGACAAAGTTTTTAATAAAAAAAATTAAAAATAATAATTAAAGTTTATGAAATGAGTGAATAAAAATTTGTGGATCATATGAAATATCTAATTAAAATTGAAATTCGACAATTTAAAAATATGATAAAATTCGGGTAATTAGTACATAACGTCCATACCTTCCATTTTTTACTATTTTCACCCTTAGTTACACATTTGATTATGCAAAATATCTTTTCCATCCAAATTATCAATAAAAAATTGTAAAATGACTTTTGTGTGTGTGTGTGTGTGTGTGTGTATATATATATATATATCTTTTAGGCCTCGAGATTCTATCTGAAAAAGTACTGATGAACGTTTAAATCCACTAGTTTATAAGTTTATTGCTTTAATATATTTTTGCTTCCAATAAAGAAATTCGATGAAGTTTAATATCTGCCTTCTTGAGTAGCCAGCGATGATTCTCTATTCACGTGACAAGAAATTATACGCTTATTGTTGCATGTGCCCTCTTTTTATCCCTGATTTTTTGCGTCTGCCCTATTTTCATATGTCAATTGTCTTCTCTAGATGAACAGTTGTTGCCAATTGTGGAATGTAATCTCCATCTCTGTGGTGGTGGTGGAGTAGGAGGAGAAAGAAAGAAAGACAATTTTTTTTTTTTTTTTTACAAAATTTCTAATAATTTGTTTGGGATTCGTTTGAACTTTTTTTAAAATAGAGATGATGGTTGCAATTAGTTTTTTATTTTTTTATTTAAATAAAATATTATATTCGTCGTTTTATAGTTTTTTATTGAAATTTTGGATGAAAATGATGTTTTGTACAATCAAATGTATAATTAAAGGTAAAAATTCAAAAAATGGAAGGTATTAACGTTTTCCACAATAATAATAAAAGATATGAACGATACATGCTAATTAAAATTTAATTTTAACAAAATTTTATCAAATAAGCACTTAATATGGGAGCTAAAATCGTATCAAGGTAAAATTCCTACAACATTAATAACAACAAACAAACAAAAAAAAAAGTATATTAGTTATTTGTTAGAAAATATCAATATACTCTTATTTTCAATAAGTATGATATCTACACAAAATATTTTGACATACATTTTTTTATCAAAAATTTGTCTAAAAATAAATTTTGAATCAAGAGTTCAGCATTAACCTGTGCATTCACTGGTGGACCCAAGAGGTTTTGGGGTCACGTGACCCCCAATTTTTGAGATTTTTTTATTATATAAAATCATGTTTAGTATCAATTGAAATTTAAATAAAAATTAATTATTAATTTTAACAATATATTTCATGGAATTCATAACTTTTCAACTTTTATCATGATTTACTAAAAATCTGATTTTAATCCTCACGAAACAGGAGCAAACTCAAAATAAATTTGAATTTTTTTTCTCTTTTCTCTTGCTTTCTCCCTCACGCGCTTTTAACTAAAACTTAACCTTTCTAATTTTTTAAAATTTATCTATAGTTTCCCTACAAATTATCACATACACTACAAATTTTCGTTTTCCAATCAAATTTTTAACTAATTAGAATTTAAATTTGCATTTTTTTTCCTATCAAATTGTGTATATAGAATGTATCCGAACCGATTATATCCATTTTGACTTATATTTAACGAATTGTATTTTTATTTGATTGATTATTGTTGTTGAATATTGGTTATAGTTTATTCGTTTCGATTACTTGAATTGATTGTTCATGTCAAATACACTTATACACTATAAACTTTTAAACATGAATATGTATTTTCGTGTGATAAACAAAATATTAATAAAATGACTGTTCAAAATCAAATTGAAGAAAATGATAAGCAAAATATTAATGAAAAAATATTTTTTAAATGTAAATTTGCATTTTTTCGGGTTAAATAGAATCATTAAAAAATTAAGAACAAAGTATTCAATTTGTACATAAATTTGAGTGTACCGCCTAACTCAAAATGTTTACGTCTGCTCCTGCATTCATTTATCAGTGAACCAATGACCCTATGGTTTGTCCAGGTCAACATCTGGTCGGGTCTCATATGCTATGTTTATTTTGTTCTTTCAATATTTCATAATTGCCCTCTCATGTTTCAATAATCCATAGTAGTACTTGTAAAACATTTTACAAAATTTATTGCAAGTTCCAATAAATATTTTCCTTTCCCCATTTTCATCTCACTCCATTATAAAAAGTTTTGTGTATTAGGTCGAGTTCAAATATGTTGTCCTAAAATTATCACCCTCTTGGTTGTTCCACGAATACATTTTTAACATATTGGCACATCACCTCTCCATATAAATGGAAAGATGTCAACACAAATTTTGACATCTCGACATATTATGTCTTGACATCTTCTCATTTGTTATGAAGATAAGAATGTGATGTATTGAGATGTCAAAATGATTTGGTGAAACAACTAAGGAAACAATAATTCAGGACAACAAATCTATCGTTGTATTCGGTCTGCTGTTTACTATTTTCCTTTGCGGTCTTTTGAAAGTAGATATATAGGTAATTCGAGTGTGTTATAGGAACATTAAAAAACAAAGGAAACAATAATTTAGGACAACAAATCTATCGTTGTATTCGATCTGCTGTTTACTATTTTCCTTTGCGGTCTTTTGAAAGTAGATATATATGCAATTCGAGTGTGTTATAGGAACATTAAAAAACATGTAATTTTTTATTTTATTTTTATAGATGAGTACTGTTCAAGGAAGGTATGGATGTTTATGCAATGTCATCTCAACCAAATTGGGAGCCTTAGGGGAAATTTTTTGGAAAATGTCTTCTCAAGAACATTGATTATTATTATTATTATTATTATTATTATTATTATTATTATTATTTTCTCTTTTTTTTTGTGAAAAACATATAATACTAATCTCTCCGAGAACAATTCCGGCATTTCTTTAGAAGTTCAATCTAGGATAAACTCTTTTAACAATAGGGAAATCTTAAACTAAAATATAATGTCTGCATCACGAAATGTATCATCCAAAAGAATCTTCAACTAAAATATAGTATTCTGATAATAGAAAAGATTATCAGATTTTAATCAAACAAGTCTACTTAAAAAAAAAAAAAAATTGTCTAACAGATTTTGGAGACAACTGAAAAATAAGTAAAAAAAAAAAAGCACAGCCTCCTTAAACATGAAAATTCAATTTAGAGTTTTCACCAAATAACTAAACATATTAAAATCATTTCAAGATTCATCAAGAAGAAAAAAAATGGAAGAAATCGTTTCTATTGCAAGTTGTAATTGAGAACTTGTTCATGGGCTCGAATTTTGTAACCAAAATTTTGACCACGTATAGCTTGATCGATGTTTACAAAAATTTATAATGTTTCTTTGCTCTACGTCTAGATGCTTATACTTGGCTTTAACTACTTATACTTGTATTTAGGGTATTTGGTAAGTATATTTTATACACTTATTCGGATTTTTAAATATGGATATTTTTTAAGTTCTTTTAATTAATTATGGCCTAATTCATTGTGTATTTTGTTTATTAGATGAAACCCGATAAATGGAAGATGAGTTGAAAGAAAGAAACAAAAATTGATGAAAAATGGTGAAATCCAAAATATAGTGACTAAATTTCAATATTTTAATAGTTGATTCAGACCACAAAATAAAGATCAAAGATGTTATAAGGTTCCATTGGATGCAATTAGAAATTAAAGTATCGAAATTGCAAGAGAAGATGACTTAAAAGAATCAAGAATCGAATTCGAGGATCAAAACATAGAATTTGAAAGCTTGTATAACTGGGTGACTGCCCCACTTAAGAAATAAAAAACAGTGGCTGAAAAATATGCCTAGGCACTCACCCCGAGCTTTGCTTGGGCAACCACCCAGGCCAAATTGGCAAACGTGGGTTGTTTTCTTTTTCATTCAAAATTTTATTTGGAAACCAATCTTGCACTATTTTTGATATGTTTTCAACCTTTAAAAATTATTGAACATGGGCAAATCATTAGGGAAAGCTCTCCTACATATATTTCATTACTTAATCACATCGAAGATAGACCAAGATTATCAATCTTTTGAGCAAATCACAAGGTAATTACAAGAATCAATTCATGACAATCAAAGTTTGGTTTTTTGGACAACGAATGGAAGTCACAACTAGAATTCATCAAGAAATCATTGAAGAGATTCGAAATTTCAAGATTCATCATCTTCATTTTCAATTAATCAAAATATGGATAATATTTTACAAATTAATTATGATTTCTTGTAATTTTGTAATGTTAAGCTAATTTTCCATTACTAAGATATTGATGAACCCTGATTATAAATTTTTCAATATAAATTCAATAATTAGATGCCCAATATGTGTTTATTCTTGGATAATTGATATATGATTTAATGACTTTTCAATTATATGATCACTAATTGAATTGATTGTGAATTTTGTTGATTTCGAGAGAAACAATAGGATATATAACAATTTATAACAACTATTATAAAGTTTGATAGGGAATAAAGATATACCGTTATGCATTGCATAATTTTTATAGATACTCTAGCCTTTTTAATACATTTTTTCATGTTCGCATCTTTTATGGAAATATATAAATGTTACATGAAATGATATATTTAATTGATATTGAGATATACTTTTAATTAACTTAAGAACATTGATTAATGAGAATGTGCATATATTGCCATGTTATTGATTTACATTGAAATAGATTAATAAGGGGATTCAATGTCTTAGTAACATGAAATCGAAATTCACAAAAAATTGCTCAATAGAATAATTAATTTAATTAGTTAATTTAGCATATTTTATTCAACAAAATTTACTATTCGATTAAAGTTGACATTAATTGATCATAAATTAAGTACATAATTTTCGTGGAAATGATACTTTGCCCCTATTTGTCAACCATTTTTTTAAAAATATTGTTTACTACAGTAAGATTCTCTATCACACATTCACCCAATAAAATATTCTACACACAAACCAATAAAGTTATTTTAAATTTCAACCACACATTATCCAAAAAATACTATTCATTACTTCATTTTTAACACAATAATGGGTGACAAACAATGCCTTTATTCATCATTTTAATACTTGTTCGTGACACCGTTCACTTGCAGGTAATTAAACGATTAGTAAGTTTAATTTGACTTTTGAAAAGTTAAAAAGAGTTTTTGAGATTCAAAAGTTGATTTTGAATTCGTTTGATTAATTTTATAAAATAAATTCTTCTAGTTAAAAGAACTTTTAAAAATACGTTGGTCAGATGTAACTTCATTTAAAAGCTCTCTCGAAAGAGGTAATTGTTTTAGAATATAATTTCATATATCAATTAAGATAAATTATTATACAAAAAGTAGTAAAAATAAAAGCTCCGCCAAATAAACTCTTATTTTGATACTAATCCTATACCCGTACAATGTACGGGCTTTTAATATTTTAAGGTGATGTCAATATATCAATTATTAATGAAAAGCTAAATTATTGTGAAAGTTCAATAAATTTTTATCTAACATAATAATTAGTAAAATTTCATAATGATAATATTCTAGTATAATTTAAATGAAAAGTTTTTGGTAACCAAAAATTTTTCAAAGGAAGAAAGTAATGGGGACAATATTAATCTTTCTAAGTTTGCTAATGTTTGACAATTCATATTTGTGCTCTGTACCAAAATATTTATAGTACCCACGGAACAAGGAAGAAAGTTTAGTGGAAAACAAAGGAGCGAAAATATTATCTGATAATCATAATGCTAAGGAAATGCAAACGTAGGTTTAACTTCTGCGCAGACAAGATAATCCCTCAAGTTCTGAGCTTCAATTGGTCCCTACAGAAATGGAAAAGAGTTTCTATTATCTTCATAGAAATTAGTGATATACTAAGCGATTAATTACCTAATGAGAAGAATAGATGAAAAGTATATAGAGGAAAAAAATTACAGGTATACTCATTTGTATATTAATCATTGCAAGTATATAGGGAAAAGTAAAAGATGTTAAAAACATAGTTATACTTCCAACTTATTGCGTTAATTATTTGGTGTCACCAAAAGTAATCGACTAAGGCATTACTAGTTTTATAACTGAAATATTACTTCAAGGAGCAAAAAGTACTACATGTGAATGGTTAAATAATTCGCACCTTTAGCCTGCGATGATCACAAACAATTTTGATCGTGAATATGTGCTTTTTGTCATTAAGAAGATCCTATGTCTCTATGTTGGTCTTGGTAGAAATTCCCGACTCAATTCACAAAAGCATATGAAATTAACAAGTATAGATGATAATGTTTTAACAAAACAACCTCGCTAGTTTATAATTAAGCAACAACACATATTCATTATGAAGGTGGAGCAGGAAAGATAAAGTGAGCAAAACTTTTGAAAGCATACGATAAGATAAGNCAACACATATTCGTTATGAAGGTGTAACATGAAAGATAAAGTGAGCGAAACTTTTGAAAGCATACGATGACATAAGTTATTCAAAAGGTTAAAAAATTTAACCTCATTGACCCTTCTTTATAGAAAGAAGATGACGACAAAAATGAATGGATATTTGATGCTAGAGGCATCAATTGCTACCATTAATATTTAACATTCAAACTATTCTCTATCTGGATTTGAAAGAGGTACTTTTAGTTATCATGTTTTTGTGTGTGGATCTTCTGTGGGGCGTTTGTTTGGCTTTGATAATGGGTGATAAACTACTATACTGGGTGTTTATAGCTTGGATGAATTCGGATTCTGAGCTTCGAATGATGAATTTACGCGTGAAGAAAGCAAAGAAATAAAAAGTATCAGGGTATTATTGTTAGTTCCCTTTAAGCAAAATGAATAATAAAAAAATCATTTCTGAAAGCAAACTTTTTTTATTTTATTGAATATTTTAGGGTTGGTTTGAGCATATATAGGAATCAAACCTTATTCTATGGATTCCAAGGCACCAAATTAGAAGGCACGCAACAAAATGTGGTGAAATTCTCACCTGCAAGTATAAAAGAATAAATCAAGAATACATTGAGCAATCTTATCCAAGAATAACAAAAATATTGCTTTCCAATAACCAGTCTCGTATATCACCACATAAAGGATCACTTTCTCAATACGTTGGTAGTTTGAGAGGTAGCTTGAAGGTTAGCTAAATCAACATCTCCATCACCAGGTATTACAAAATATTCATCACAACACTAACAATTTTTATAGAATAGTTGAACCCCAACTATAGCTGTCGAAAATAATAGTAAACACTTGAATTTGTTGGTTTGTCTCCACTTGAACCAGTTTTCTGTTATGATTAACTTTATGTAACATTGTCAGAGCTAAAACAAGGAAATGTTTAAAAGTTTTACTGAAACCATCAAACACTGGAAATATGTACAGTAGATGTATTGAAAATGTTGTGTATAAATAAATTCTTTCATTCATACATATTTAGAACTGTTAATTTTTTGTAAGTATTTTTTCCACACCTCTTATCAACTATTGTGGAACATCAATGTTGTACAAATTAATTTGTATAACATTTCATAGATTATTAAAAAAAACAGTTGACATATATGGGTACAATTTTTATATTTTTTTCTCTTACATTTATTTATATACATAGGTCTTCATTAAGTTTTTGTTTTTTTTTTCTAATTGTAACTTAACGGTGTATAGAATGTGATATATTGCAATAATTGATTTGCCTATTTTATAAATTATAATAACTATAAATTATAAGTGTAACTAAATATTCATTACAATGGTGGTAGCCCTATTTATTCTCTATTCCATGAGGACAAATATTTGTTTTAAATTTATTTTCTTTTA
>CAIGRB010119985.1:76116-86939 GCA_903798255.1 Fraxinus quadrangulata
ATGAATGGTGTACAAATTTATTCACATGCCATTTCACAGATTATTAAACAGCCGACATATGATGGTATAATTTTTGTAGTTTTTCTTCCTATGTTTATGTATATATGTGTGTCTTCATTCAGATTTTTCTTCCAATTGTTATTTAGAAGTCTTTTGTTTTACATCACATATAGATTTTGTTCTGTCATATGAATTTTGTTCTAGAATAAAACTTTATGAAGTTTCATTGCTAAAGTTTTATTGGGGCAATTGGAATATCATCTTATTGAGCAAATTTCATTTTTAACAGAAAATCATTAATTTGGAGATAATATATTTTTCCATAATATATTTATTTGTTTATTGTTAAGCAAATGATTTGTCGTTTCGAAATAAGCATTGACCTACCGATTAGGTCACGGGGGTCGAGGGGATTGACCGTCCGGTCAAGTTGCGAGGGCAGCCCCTCGTGGGCACTTGGAGGCAACCTCCCGAAAGGAATTCTGATTTTCATGTATGTATTGAAGAGTTGTGTCCGTCAGAAGTTAAATTTCAACCTATTTTAATATAAATATAAATAGTACATAGCACACATGGGGTGAGTTAAAAAAAATAAAAAATAAATACATCGCGTCCGCACAGCGTGGACACTAGTGTTCGCGTGCGGACGTCGCAGACACTGGTGTCCGTACTCTGCGGAGCGCGAGAAAAAGACTCCGTGAAGTACGGAGTGAACCTAGCACTGTGCGGAGTGGAGTCACACTCACACAGCGCGAAGTTTTTTTTTTCGCTGCTAACAATAATCTACGATAAACCCATAGTAAAACAAAATTATTTTTATCTTGTATATTTTAAAAGTGTACAATACATTTAAAAATAACATTAACCAAATTTACAAACACTTATTTTTAACACTGAACGGTGGATTGCCTCTGGAAAAAAAGTTTTACAAATGAACAGTAAACGGTGGATTGCCCAAGAAGCAAGAAGAGATTCGAAGTCAACAATTGTAGGTATAACTAGAAGGAAGTCCATATTACCCTTAAAGCTTAGATGAATAGTGAATAATAGATATAGATAAAATGAAATTTAAAAAAAAAAGCTTTACAAATGAACAGTAAACGGTGGATTGCCTCGTTTATCCCCTCTTTGAGCTACATTAAAATTTTCATTCTCATTCTCATTCTTTATTCATTTTCAACCACACATTTTTCAATAAAATAATATTTTTCATCACATCAATACTTTTTCCTTCTTTTTTAATCATACATTCTCTATCAATTTACTATTTCAAAATACATTCTTTTTAAATATTATAGCTCAAACACACCCTAAGATAGTAGGGATATTGAAGCATACAAATTCAAAAACGTTTATAGTTTTGCAAACTTTGACACATGTTGCATCTTGGTCCCCTTTCTTCATAACGGAGTATTTACATGATCAACCTTTCATTGTAGAAACANTATTTAATATATTATAGATAAAAGCATCGCTATTGCTAATATGAATTTGCATTAGAAAGATTATCACAAGTTCAGATAGAAAATGTATACAAAAGTTTCTCTCCAATGCAAATATCTAGAACCATGTTCAGATGTGTCACCAAGATTTTAATCTCTCTCTCGCTCTCTCTCTCTCCGCTATTTATTTTTCTATCATATTTAAATATACATTATATATATATAATTTGAATTATAGATATAACCCATTGAAGATAAATTTTGAACTAGATCGTTTATTATTAGACATTAATGCCTCGTAGCCATAGTACATTGGAGATGCTCTAACATTATTCATTATCCATATATTCTGTAAGATTTGCGATTTAAAATTATTTAAATTTTAATTTAATACTAAACATACATTCAGACCTTGCATGCAGAAATTTTATTGAAATCATTTTTTTTTTCAATATCATTTTAAGTCCCTATTCGAGCATCATTATGTAAAAATTTATTTTTCTCCAAACTTATTTTTAATTATATATTTTCCCAATAAAATAATTTTATTAGCAAACTCAATATATTATTATTATTATTATCTCTAAAATGAGCCCTAAAATATTAAAGAGCAATTGAGAAGAGTGCAAAAGTCGATTAGAGAATGTATCCGTATGTTTCTAGAATGCTTAGGTCATCTTCAACCCTACACCAAAATTTGAGGTAAATTTTGCACCATTTTACATCGAATCTTGCACCAAAATAAAAATTATCTCAAACCATTACACCAAAACTTACATCAAATGAACACCTTTTAATCATTTTCTTTATATATTTTTTACTCTTAACGATTTATTTTTTATTTGAAAAATTATTTCTTTATTTTTTTTACAACTACATAAATTTCTAAATAAATAATTATATTTAATTAACGAAAATATTGAATTCATTAATAAATTTAAAAAATGTAGTACACATAATACAAATATTACAATTTAAAAAATATACATTCAACATCATAATATCAAAAAAGAGTGTAATATGTTTTGAATCATGATAACATGATATTTGTTATCTTTTTAAATTTATCGAGTACTTTTATTTTAATTCATTCCTTAATTATTATTGATTACATAATTAAACTTTATTACAAGTGCACATAACAACACCACCAATACAATTAACTTTAAGAATTAAAATTTGTTGTATAACAGAAAAGAGGACACAAAGGGAATAAAAGTTTGTTCAATACCAAAAAGAAGGGTAAAATGGTGCAAAGTATTGTTTGTCTGTAAAATGGTGATTTGATGTATGCATTGGAGATGCGTGGACAATTTCACTCTTACATTTAGCTTATGTTTGGTGTCCAATGTTTTAAAAATATTTTTTGCTATACGGTCATTTTTAACTACATATTTACACTATAAAACATTTTGCACGTAAATCTAATTTTTTATTTTTATTTTTTAACCACACATTCTTCTAAAAATACTATTTAAAACTCTTTTTTTCTCTTCAATAATGATTGTCAAACGGGCTCTTAATTTCAAAATAAACAACTTAGTAAAGTAAACTTTAAAATTGGCTATTAATGTTCTGAAATTGACAATCAACTGTATATACAATTGAAACTTAGGCCAAGTTTGGTGGAAATTAAAATAAAATTTTTAATAAATTTAGATAAAAATTGATGAAACATGTGATTTAAAAATTGTTAGTTCTATAAAACATGTTATTAAGATTAGCTGGACTTTGATTTAAATTTAAATTTGATTTTTATTTTTTATCAAACAGGTGCTTAATCCCCATATGAGCTTCATTTTTTTAAACTTATTTTTAACCATATATTTTTAATAAATAATATTGTACTTAAATCTAAAAACTTATGTACATCGTAAACACTATAGTTATAAAATTCGGCTCGGACTAGCCAGTCGGACTGGAAAACCAATGGCCCAGACTCTTGTCTGGGCAAGAAAAATTAATTTGATAGAAATTTACTTGACTCTCCATTTTGACCGAGTTAATCGGCGATTTATCCGATTCGGTTGATCAGTTTGATTGGATTTTGAAATCCTTTTACAAAGTTTTTTGTTCGAAGGTATTGAACCTTGAACCTCTAAGGAAAATAATAGGTTCCTCACCACTTGAACATAAAATAATTTAGTATTACTTGTGTGCAATAACTTATATCTAACTAATGAATCATTTATAACTTTTATAAAAATAATATTTTTAAAAACTTTGGTTCAACTTTTTGCTTTATTTTATAGACCTAAATAACTAGTGAAAAATAAATTAAAAATTTTAATTTTGCCCATAAAAATATTGTTATACTTTATATTTTTTTGTAAGTTTTTATGCAATGATCAGCCGGTTAAACCACTAACTCATTGACCCACTGCATTGTCCGGATCAGTGTCAAGGTCAAGTCTGACAATTATGGTAAACACACATTCTAAAAAATATATATCATTTTTTATAAAATATATTCAAAAAACGGGGCTTCATCAGAGTTGTGAATACTTTAGACCACTATCACCTACCAAGAATTTATATTAACAAATGATGACACAGTTTTAGATTGTTGGTTAAAATAAGTGATTTGAGTAATTAAATAAAAAATGGAAATATAACAAAATTAAAATTAACAAAAAATAAAAGAGGATAGAGTTGGAAAGGACTGACCTTAGATAGTTGATGTCCAAAGTCGCATTGTTTTTCTTTGGATTATATTGGCATCACACTGCTCGTAAACCTAAAATTTTTATAGTTTATAATTGATTATATAGCCACAACCACAAGGAGAGAAAGAATAAGCATATCGAAGTTGTCAAAAATATAAAAGAAACTATACCTTTCCAAGTAACGTCTTAAACACAAAAATAACCATCCTCTTTAGTGAAAATATTAAAGTCCTACACTGATGAAATTTATGTCATTCAAGTATGATTTTAGTTCTGAAATAAAAAGTGCTTAATCTGTATTAAATATGAAAATTAAGAAACAAAGACAAAAATTTGAAAAAGAAATAAAACCAAATTAATTTTGAATATTTAAAACTTTTAGTCGGTACAAAAAGTTCAACTCGAAATGCATTTGTTGACGTGGATATTATTAAAACCTTAAAACTATTATAAATGAAATTTATTCATTCATTGCCATGTGACAAGATGGTCGTCCCTTTGGTGAAATATTATTATTATTATTATTATTACGGTGGTGGTACGGTGGTGGTGATGGCATTTGTTTGTGCGAGATCGCAAACATACGACAAGTAATAAATTTGAAGAAGTGAGAATATCATTCCACGTGAATAATTTTGAATTCAAGTTTATTAATTTTGTATGTAATTCGAAATATATAACACAAAAAAGAAATTTGATTATGATTATACTAAATTAATCAAAAGAATATGAAAAAAGTTGGTTTTTGTCAATTATAAATGATTTTAATGTTTAATTTCCAATTTGCCTATTGTTATCTATTTCAATTCTCAATTACATAATTTAATTATATTTATGTGTTATTAACAATCGATAAAACTAATGTACTTAACCTTCTTTTTCGAGATAGACTAATTCTATTGTAAACACGACTTGAATCTATTTGTAACCCGAATTCGAATAATTATAATATGTTAAATTTTCGATTATCTATATAATTGTCCAAGTGATAAATGTTATTCCTAACTTTGAGTGCACATATGTTAATTTTCCTCCATTCTAAACTTATTTTAAATCTCTCAACACTATAATAAGCAACTAATTATATAATTTGTGATCAAGCAATTAAATAATGCAATAAGTATGTATGTAAAATTAATCAAGAAATACAAGAAATAAATTAAATTATTAGTCTTCAATTATAAATAAATAAATAATAGAGTTCATCTCATCTAATACAAAAATAAAACTAGCATAACATGTTTTCATAAAAATTATAAGAAGAATAATAAAAAATCACTTGGATCGTGAAAGAATGTAAAAGATGTTTGACTTTCAAGTCCAAGATTAAGCCTCTGTTTGTCATCCATTTTATCAAACATTGTTTGCTGCAGTAAACAATTTCCACAATATATTCACTCAATAAAATATTCTACAAACAAATTAATAAATTTACTTTACTTTTCAACCACACATTCTCCAAAAAATATTATTCAAAATTCTATTTCTTATCCCAAAATGGAAGACAAACAAACGCTAAATTCTTCAACTTCTTAATGTAATTGGTATTCAAATTAAATTCTTCAACTTCGTAATTGGTATTCAAATATTTAATCTTCTCTTTCAAAATATAGCAATCATTCCTTGTTCCTGATGAATTTTATGATATAATTGTGTATTTAGAGACTAGAAAGAGTACCCCAATGTTTTAGCCAAGTTTGTATTTACAAGAGTCCAAAAATAAAGCCAAATGCGAGAAGAATTGCATTAAAATCAAAATTCTGAATTAAAAACGCAAATTGCTTGAAAACCCCTGCGAAATTGCTTTCGCATGCGCGCCATACAAGCTGGCGCCAGCGCGCCATTTTGATGATTTACTCTCTGCTGACTTTTCAATTGGCCGGCGCACCCGCGCAGGACATTTTCAAATAATTATTTCGCTCGGTCATTCAATTCTTAGGATTCGTTCATTTTCATCCTCATCTTTTGTATAAGATGTTTCTCCAGTGATTTCCTTGTGTTATTTCAGTCCTTTATCTTCATATCACTTCCAATTGAATACAATAAATTTCCAATCATCGATACTAATTCCGGATCAACTATGCAATTTGGTCTTCAATGTTCGGATTTATTCTTTTTTCTCCTATTTTTTGCTCTTTTTGTGCAATTCGCCCAATTTGTTTCGAATTTTACCTACTAAAAAAATATTAATATCAAATTAAGCCATCATCAAAATTAATGACAATTAATCACTTTTAACGGTCCAAACAAATGTATAAAATACACTTATCATCAATACGTGTGAGGGTTGGGTTTATAATTTTACTGTTGATTACAGTGTTCAAAATACATAAAAATGTAAAGTATAAACTTCTCGAGTTTAAATAATACTCTACAAATAATATGCAAAAATGGAGATGCATTCTTGTACCAAAATGTTATGTCAAATATTCATTTTATTTTAGTTATCAATTAAGAAAACCTGCACGACAAAATATAATAAATTTCTATGCAGTCGTTATAGATGCACTGTTTGTGTAATAATATAGTAGAAATTATGCCCTATATTGTTTTAAAACCTAGAATTTTAAAAACACTGTTCATTCAGTTTTAATTGAAAAGTACCGCCTCTTCAAAATAGGCAAAAATCTTTGCATCCATATCTCGAAAAGATGATACGTACTCTCAGTGAATTGTTAAAATACATACGAACTCTTTATATGCAGATGTGAATACGCCAAAATGGCAAAATTATGCATGGAAATTTATGATTCTGATGATTTATATTTGTTTTGCAAGTATATTGTGCAAAATTTAGTTTGAACTAGATGATATAATTACTTTGAATTACGGCACTGGCACACTATAATTTGGAGTTTTATTGGATATTAAAACAACATTTTTTGAATGGAGATCTTTCTGAAAAGGTCTACTGAGACACCTTGAAAGTTTTGTTGTGAAGGGAAAATAAAACTTGGTATGTAAGTTGAACAAATCTTTATATGGCCTCAAGCAAGTCATATCCTACTTTTTTCGCTCATCTATTATTTGTAAGTGTGTTAAAACATATTTTAGTTACATCACTGTCTACCTCATAGAATTAGTTGCTGCCTCCCTTCTCTCCATTCTTCTTGATTTTTCTAGAATATGTGTGTTTGTTTGGGGTTCTATTAGAAATACCTAGTGAACCCAAAGCCAGCAATTTTAGCATGAAATTTGAAGTCCATGAGGACATTGTTCGCTTTTATACCCCTGTGAATGATTCCATTTCCGTGTTTTCATGAAGGTAGATTAATCATTCTGTAGTCTCTTTATTAATCTGAAAACTCTTCTCCCAATTTAGTTTTTCCCTATTCTTGGATGTAGCAAATTTAATATAATAGCACATTTATGTTATCATTGCCGAACAAGAATTGGAAAAGGTATTGTATAATCATTGTTCCAAACCAGCAAGATAATGTTTTATCCTGAATTGGAAATGTTAGGTTTTAACTGATTTTGTAATTGGAAAATTTTGTGGACAAAAGGACTTAATTGTATAGGTTATAAAAGCTCAAGTAGTAATGTGCAAATAGTTAAAAAATTAGTTAATAGGTCTAGGATTTCGAGTTTGGAACAAGGAGGAAAACGGCTCGAGGTACAAAAGGTTGGCTTGAGGTACAAAAGTAGAAACATCGTTGTTGGACTATCGCCCCTCCTTCGCTCGAGTGACAACCTGTCGCTCGACTATCGCAACTCCTCGCTCGAGCGACAGCTTTATATCAAAACTATAAATACGTTAGCGATTTAAAAACTTTTTTCTCTGGCCCATTCGTTTTTAACCCACCTATAAATACCAAAACACATATGAACGTGAATTGAGTTGGTTGTACATTGAGAGAGCTTCATCTGTGAGAGAATTATCATATTCTATCTTTCAACCTCCATCCATTGTGATTATTTTGGAGAGAAAAATATCGTTCCTATAATCCAAATACCAAAAACTACTTCTTCTACATATGGTCAGAGTTCTGAAAATTGAAGGAAGTTGACAGGAGTTTTCGTCTGTGAAGAACGGGTCATTCTTCGTGATCCACGTGAGATAAATGAATCTACAAAGTTAGGAGTGCTGCAAGGTAGCAGATTTCACAGAGAGCTTTGGCAACAACAGCTAAGAATTGGTGCAGGGGAGCACAGGATCCGCGGAGAGCTGTAAGGAGTGCAGTCAGGTGATCAGATAATACGGGTCGTCTAGTCTGGTAGACTGTAAGTTGTTATATTCATTTATAGTGGATTGGCTGGCAAAGTGTTCGGAGTTTTTCCCAATTGGGTTTCACCGTGATCATTCCAGTGTTTGATTTACTACTTTACAGTTTGTTTTTTAATATAAAAATTGCGGTAATTCAATTTAAGACAAATTGACTTGAATGTTTAATCATTTAGATAAGAATTAAAAGTGACTTGTTGCTGTTTAATTCTTTAGTTTATTAAATTCCACATATTACACATATTCACCCCTTTCTAGGTGTTGTTAGGGTCGAACTATGCGTTTTTCAATTGGTATTAGAGCCTTTAATCGATTCTTGACTCTTTATTATAGTGTTCTAGATGAGTCAATTATTGTCCGTGCCTCCGTTCTTTGACGAGAGCAATTATGCTTACTGAAAAGTTCGAATGAGAACTTTTCTTAAAACTTTGGATGAACGTATTTGGATAAATGTTCAAAATGGGTGGCACCACCTACAACTACTGTTGAAGGTGTAGTCACACCCACTGATATCTCACTGTGGACCAAAACTAATCTGGATGAGTGTAATTGGAATAGTAAAGGTCTTCATGCACTGTTCATGGCTGTATCTACTGAAGAGTTTAGGCATGTATCGATGTGTGAAACTTTTAAGGAAGTTTGGGATATTTTAGAAACCACACACTAGGGAACTAAAACTGTTAAGAATTCTAAATTGCGGATGTTGACGACTAGGTTTGGAGAGATAAGGATGGCTGATGATGATTCGTTTGATAGTTTCTATGCTAAATTGAATGACATAGTCAATTCGAGTTTTAATTTAGGTAAAAGGACCCCCGAGTCAAAAATTGTTAGGAAATTCCTTATCACTGCCCGAGAGGTTCAGACCCAGGGTAACTACGATAGAAGAAAATAAGGACTTAGATGCTGTTAAGATTGAGGAACTCGTAGAATCACTTCAAACTTATGAACTCATTGTCTCATAACCAAATAGGTAAATCCATCTCTTCAAAATAGATGATACGTACTATCAGTGAATTGTTAAAATACATATGAACTCTTTATATATNGTCAATTCGAGTTTTAATTTAGGTAAAAGGACCCCCGAGTCAAAAATTGTTAGGAAATTCCTTATCACTGCCCGAGAGGTTCAGACCCAGGGTAACTACGATAGAAGAAAATAAGGACTTAGATGCTGTTAAGATTGAGGAACTCGTAGAATCACTTCAAACTTATGAACTCATTGTCTCATAACCAAATAGGTAAATCCATCTCTTCAAAATAGATGATACGTACTATCAGTGAATTGTTAAAATACATATGAACTCTTTATATATAGATGTGAATACGCCAAAATGGCAAAATTATGCACGAAAACTTATGATTCTGATGATTTATATTTGTTTTGCAAGTATATTGTGCAAAATTTAGTTCGAACTAGATGATATAATTACTTTGAATTACGGCACTTGTGGCACACTATAATTTGGAGTTTCATTGGAGGTTAAAACAACATTTTTGAATGGAGATCTTTCTGAAAAGATCTACATGAGACACTCTGAAAGTTTTTTTGTGAAGGGAAAATAAAACTCGGTATGTAAATTGAACAAATCTTTATATGGCCTCAAGCAAGTCATATCCTTATTTTTTCGCTCATCTGTTATTTATAAGTGTGTTAAAACGGATTTTAGTTACATCACTGTCTTCCTAATAGAATTAGTTGCTGTCCCCCTTCTCTCCATTCTTCTTGATTTTTCTAGAATATGTGTGTTTGTTTGGGGTTCTATTTAGAAATACCTAGTGAACCCAAAGCCAACAATTTTAGCATGAAATTTGAAGTCCATGAGGACATTGTTCGCTTTTATATCTTTGTGAATGATTCCATTTTCGTGTTTTCATGAAGGTAGATTGATCATTCTGTAGTCTTTTTATTAATCTGAAAACTCTTCTCCCAATTTAGTTTTTCCCTATTCTTGGATGTAGCAAATTTAATATAATAGCACATTTATGTTATCCTAGCCGAACAAGAATTGGAAAAGGTATTGTATAATCGATTCCTTACCCTTTATTATAGTATTCTAGATGAGTCAGTTATTGTCCGTGCCTCCGTTCTTTGACGGGAGCAATTATGCTTACTGGAAAGTTCGAATGAGAACTTTTCTGAAAACTTTGGATGAACTTATTTGGATAAGTGTTCAAAATGGGTGGGCACCACCTATAACTACTGTTGAAGATGTAGTCACACCCACTGATATTTCACAGTAGACCAAAACTAATCTGGATGAGTGTAATTGGAATAGTAAAGGTTTTCGTGCACTGTTCATGGCTGTGTCTGCTGAAGAGTTTAGGCGTGTATCGATGTGTGAAATTGTTAAGGAAATTTGGGATATTTTAGAAACCATACACTAGGGAACTAAAACTGTTAAGAACTCTAAACTGCAGATGTTGACGACTAGGTTTGAAGAGATAAGGATGGGTAATGATGATTCATTTGATAGTTTCTATGCTAAA
>CAIGRB010119995.1:0-12646 GCA_903798255.1 Fraxinus quadrangulata
TACCAGAAAAGTGATATTATTTTCGCGCGTGGAGGGAATTGAGTTGCCGAGGGTTTTATATTCACCCGTCTCGTAGAGAAAGGAAATTTGATTTTCCTGGTGTTGAAAAGGAATTGGGAAATCTGATGAAATTGAAATTAGGGCAAGTTTCAATTGGTGAAAGCTGAAAAGCCCCTCCTTAAAGTCAATGAAACAGTCAAATTCAAGAAACTTTCAGGTGTAACTCTCATTCAATTTTTTTCTGACATTTAAGTCCCTAACTATGCATTTTTTTCTCTAACATTTAGGTCCTTAACATGGTAATTCGACCCATTTAATATATGTTATAGTCAATTGTCTATAATTAATAATATTGAAATTAATAAATTATTAATTCTTGCCACACTCGTGCTCATTGACTATAGTTAATTAAATTAATAAATAATTAACTCCCGTCACTCGTGCTTATCGATGTAGGAAAATCGATCACATGCTATAATTTTTTTACATCCAACCCATTTAGTAAATCGGTCGAAAATGGTATTGAACAATGATTTAAGTTCCGTCGAGTCAGTAGTTTAATATGTGCATCACTGTCGATTTAAAATTCTAGATATTTTTTTGACACTGTGACAAACTCCATGAACGAATTAAATAATAAAAGAAAAAGTCGAAAATTCTCAATCTGGGCTATATTACAATCTTGGGCCATAGAGAGGGGGCGTCTATCTTAGAAGGTATTAAGCCTCATTATCTTGGGCCTCATGTCCTCTTAGTTAAGCCCATCTAATCTAAAAATGGAAAATATTTATAAATAATGGAGATGCGGGGTATCGATCCCCGTACCTCTCGCATGCTAAGCGAGCGCTCTACCATCTGAGCTACATCCCCTTTGGTTGAAATTTCAATTTTATTTTATATATAGTTTAAAAATATGAAGCCAACAATTAATTTCCTTCCCATATTTCATAGGGCAAACAACTTTTCAACAATCAATTTCATCAATTTTTATTAAAATTTATTAAAAATCTAATTTTTAATCTCCTTCAAACGGGGACTATATATATATAGACTATTATAGCTTTGATCCACATCAAAAATGACATGCTCTTTTTTTCTCGGCTCCTCTTGACAGTAAAAGGGATTAGAGTCGAGAACATGCACCATTCAATTTGCACCTTCTAATGAAGCTCTTGCTTTAAAAAGTTTTTTATGTTGAAATACAACGTCTTTTTTTTTTTAATAATGTCGATTAGTGTATAATGACCCTTCGATTAGCCCTACCATCCATTACATGGTTAACTAATTATTATATAACAATTCCCAAAATGTCTTGCTTCTATTGAAAAGAGTTTACTCTTTCAAACGGTAATGCAGAATGGAATTTTTTTATATTTAAAGGGAGTGATAAATTTGAATTACTAAAATTTATTTGAAGAAGACTTCTTGTAAGAAAAATAAAAGAAGGCTATTTTTTATTTTGTTTGAAGAAATTTCCTCTTAAAAGTTCAAATTCATCGCCTTGCCACTTTTATTTTTTATTTTTTTGAAATTATTAATACATTTGAAAATTATTATTTTAAACATTGAAATCTAAGTTGATTCTTGAGAGTCAAAATTTCACGTGTATAAAAAAAGTAATTGGGGTCTATTTACAACTATCAGAAAATCGAAGGAAAGATTGTGCAATTATCTGAATTGTGATGGTACAAACATATAAAGAGCAGTACGAGGATTCAAGAATCGGCTAATCTCCGCGTCCTTCTCTATCCCCTATGTTGCAAGGAAATCGAAATCGTACAAAGATGTGAAATTGCCCACAAAACATCCAACAAGAAAGAATCCCAGAAGAATAAAATGCAAAAACGAAAGAACAAAATTTTCACAATTTAGCTTCAAAATTGATCAGTAAAACTTTGTGAGCTTTCAAATGAGACCACGCATTAGAGAAAAATAATAATCAATATCCTTGAAAAGAAATTTTCTGGATTGAATTGTTTGTTTTTGTATTTCAATCTCATTGGTGGATCCGATCCTTATGAGAAAAGCTACCAAGTCAAAGAAATTTTCCGTCAATAATTAGGTGCATTGATTCTCTCAATCTTTGTTTTTGGGCGCCATTTTTGGGTTCGTGCTATAAAAATGTGATTAGAACGTACTTCAGAGCTTTTACGTCGAACTTTTGAGAAGGGACATCAAGATTCTGGGTTAAAAGTCTGGCATTCCAACATTTGAAGGTTGGGCTTGAGGAAAATTGAATAGAATTAGCGAAAAAAAATTGTGAACATTTGGCAATTAGAAAGAAAAGGGCTCATTTGGCTTGATGATATGAAAAGCATTGTGTATAATTGGGTAGTTGTTGATTCAAGAAAAGATGGGTATGAGAGGAATAGTTTGTTTAATGGCTTTTATTGTTCTGCTTTCCAATTCGGCAGCAGCAGTTGTAGAAAGGAGCGAGTGGCAGGCACAAGACCTTTTAGTGGCTTATCTAATGGACACAGGAGAGATAAATCAGGAGATGGTACTCACTTTTACATTTGTTAAGTTTATAACATATTTTTGCTTCTTGAATCATTTAACTTTCAGAGGCATTTACTCAATATAAGCTCAATATTTGATATCTGAGATTGTTTAACAGCATTGTTTACTGGTCTTTTTCTTTGTCTAGACATCATTTTGCCTATGCTGATTCTTGTATAATTTATATGCTGAATATCCTTTTCTTTTCCTTATTGGTTGTGAATCTTTTAAGATTTTTGTTTGCTAGTGAGAGATATGCATTTGTCCTCAATGTCGAATGCCAACTGACGAGGTATCGGATGGTTATGCCAGATTGTGCAGCTAAGATTGTCCATCTGCAGCTTGTCCAAGAGTTCTTTTCCTTTTTGATATTTAGCGAGTCATTTTTTTCTCATTGATGCTTATATTCAACTAGACTATGTACTAAGTGCCTGTGTTGACAAGATAAAATGATGGCATTGATTCACAAAAAAAAATGATGCTATGGCGCAAGATAACCTAAATTAGAGTTGGGAGGGAATGCTTACTTTTGTTGTAGTTTCCGTATGAATTACTCGAGCCAGTTATTCATAATAATAACAGAACTTTGGTGCTCGATACTTCTCTATTTTTTACCTCCCTGATATCTGTCTCTTAGATTTTATTCCGGAAAAGTGTAGTGAACGGCCATTTTAGGTGACGGCCACTTCAGATAAAATTTGTTAAATCCCACAGTTGATGGGTTATCAATTTGGGGAATTTCGCTTAACATAATGTCAATTCATCTTTGAGTGACTGTGTTCTTAAAAGTTAAAACAACTCATTGCAGCTGGACAGAATGTGTTTTATGGAACTGAGTATTGAGCGCTTAAGTGCAAAATGCCCATAATGGAAACTTAGTAGAAATAAGGATGTTTGTGTTTCCATAAAGTTAAACATGAGAAATGTGTGGAAGTGACACCGAGGATAAACGTAAGGGTCAGACCACTTAGGTGGTTGCAGAACTCTGAATTTTATTTGATCATTTGGTAGATGTGCTGATGCATTGAACAGACTGTTGAAAAGGATTCATGTCGCTGACCCAAAGTTTATTGAGAACGAGGCTTTGTTTGTTTTTCTATTGTTTTCAAACTTTATTTTGTTTCATTTTTGAACAATCTGTATGTTAATATGGAGGTGGAGTTTGGCTTCAGCAAATAGGTTGTCTCGGGGCAAGAAAAATTTTCTACTTATCACGTGAAAGTTATCATAGTTGTGACGAGTATAACTTGACCTGAACTTGATGAGAGATATACTATAAACCTTTTTAATTTTTTTTAGAAGTAAATACTTTGACCATACTATTCTTAATATCCCACCAAGTATTTTTCCCATATAATGGACTTGTTAACTTCTCATGTATTACCAGATATTGATGGTAAATTGATAGCTCGCTAGTTGCAGTTTATTAAACTAATGAAGAAGCTTTTTGTGTCTCTATGGCTACTATTGACAATTCCATGCTTTAGAAATCTTCTCATTTTTAGGTATAATAAAGTTGGCAGTTAATTGAACAATAAAATTATTCTGTGAAAAAGAAAAGAAGTTTAACATTCACGTGGCATCTTCTCTAGTGGGCCTTTTGGCTTTCCCAAGCTTAAGGTTTAGAGATAAGCTTGACCAGAATTACAAAAACCTGTTGTGTGCATATGCAAAACTAATTGAATTCTTTTG
This sequence comes from Fraxinus quadrangulata, assembly GCA_903798255.1. Taxonomy (NCBI): domain Eukaryota; kingdom Viridiplantae; phylum Streptophyta; class Magnoliopsida; order Lamiales; family Oleaceae; genus Fraxinus; species Fraxinus quadrangulata. The sequence goes on from CAIGRB010119995.1 coordinate 4,192, forward strand.
CTGCAGGTTGAATTTTTATGGTTAAACTGTAGGCTTGAGTTGATACATGCCAAGAAAGTTTTAGATCTTGAATCATATGCCCCAGAAGAGAGATCGGGTAACAGCAAGAAACTTTCAAAAGATAGATTATCAGGCAAAGCAGATATACATAAAACTGCCAATTGCTTGCACCCTCAGGTTAAGAAAATCCTTCTAGATTGTTTAAGGGAAAGAAATCTCATGCTTCCTGTTTGTGGGGAAGAGAAAGGCTTTAAAAGTTGGTACACTAGGTATTTGTTATTTGCCAGTCCTGATTCTTCCAGTCGACGTGGACTAATTCAGAGAATTGGAGAAGCACCATCACCGGTCCACACAGTTTCACCGCCTAGTCAAGCTACATTGATTCCAACTGCTTCTAGTGCTCCACTTCCTGCTAATCCCCTATGGCTTCCATTTTTCCTTCCCGACTTGAACGATTCAAGCTTGCAGATTAAAACTAGTAAACATTCTTCTAAAAGTAAAAAATCTGCTTCAAAAAAGCAGTCGAGCAAGAAAGAGAGCAACAAGAGAACTGTTATTGCCGCTGTTACAATTGCTGCAGTGTCACTTGTTGCTGCACTGTTATGTTTCTGCTGTTGCAGGTGTTGCAGGACTGGCAATCGATGGGGAAGGAACGACGAGAAGCCACTTCTCTGCTTTAGCTTAAGTGACCATTCTATTGGTAAAATTATTACTTCCCAAAATATGATATCAAGTGCATACTTAGTATGCAGTATGAGACTGGATTGGACAATACAATGACAATATTGTAGATCTTTTTTCTTTCTTAATATTGTCGAGTACTACCTAATCCACCTCACCAAACATTCCATAAGAGTATATATTGCATCTTCAAGTTCTAATTTTTTGTTAAATTCCTATCTTCAGCCTCGTCACGCAAGTCAGTTGATCTAGCAACTTTAATGAAAGAAGACCAGCAAGGTAATCAGTTATTTCATGGTTCACTGAACCAGAGTAAGACTAAAGGCATGTTTGATGCGGATTCAGAAATTAAGATTCCAGTTGGTACCACTGCTGGATCTGGCATCAACTCAGGGAAAGATTTCTTGCAAATGCCACCTGGGATGTTAGGTAAACCAGGTTGTCCTCCTCTCAAGCCCCCTCCTGGAAGGACAAATCCTCCAAAACCACCTCTAGGCAACACAGCACCTCCCCCATCCCCACCTGTACCACCACCAGCGCCACCTATAAAACCTACATCTAATGGTCCTCATCCTCCACCTCCTGGAGCACCTCCTCCACCTCCTATACCCTCTAGCTCGAAAACTGGTCCTCGTCCGCCTCCGCCTCCAGGTGGTATCCCTCCACCTCGACCACCTCTCGTAGGCTTGAAACCACCTCGACGTTCACCTCTTGGACCAAATCATGAGTCCACTTCTGCCTCAAGTGACTGTGGTGATGGTGCGGCTTCCAAGATCAAGCTGAAGCCTTTTTTCTGGGACAAGGTATCGGCCAACCCTGATAATGCAATGGTTTGGGATCAGATCAAAGCTGGGTCATTCCAGTAAGTTTATTCTTCCCTCATTGTTGATGCAGCTCATATACTAGTTGATAATGATTTGAGACATGAGATAACTCTATGTACAGGTTCAATGAGGAGATGATAGAGAATCTATTTGGATATGATCCTGCTGCGAAAGATGAAATTAAAGGCAAGAAAGGGTCTTCATTTCAAGATTCCCTTCCTCAACACATTCAAATAATTGATCAAAAAAAGTCACAGAATCTCTCTATTTTTCTCAAAGCCTTAAATGTGACCACGGAAGAAATTTCTGATGCACTTCAAGAAGGTAATCTTGTTTCTCTGGTCCTTTCCGAATTTTGCCACAAGTTTTGAATTAGTTGATGGCTAAAAAAGGTAAAGTTAATTTGATTCAATCAAGTGATCTTATTCAGTGCCTAATAAAAATGAAACCCCATTTGATAGAAAAATTGATCAAATGTTCGAATTAAGGTTTTTGCTAAAATGAACACCGTTAAAAATGCTTTGGTACAACAATGATTTTGATGGAAAAATATTCATTCTAGTATTGAACTTCAAAACATCAACTATATCTACAGTTAATTATCTCTTCCCTTGAAAGAAAAAGAAAAAAAAAGCCGTGTGTTTATGCTACATTAATAGCTGAGTTAGAGGTGCTAGAACTCTGCATTTCGTGCAGTCATTTTTAAGTCTGTCATTTATTTCCTTTCAAGTGTGAAAATATATGAAGAATCAACATGTGACCATGTGTTCTATCAATGTTGTTCAAACCGTTTTCTTTCGGAATCAAATTATTAACTTTTTTGACTGGAGATTTTCAGTTGATTTGCTTGTGACTACTTTTTAAGTGTTAGTTGAAGTAAAACAATATATATCACATTGGTGCAACTTATGTTGACCATTTTATTCTCATAATAAAATTTCCCCAGTTAGATGATTTTTAGTTGGTCTCCTAAAAATCCTTGCCCTGGATACCCTCTTTAGGGAAGGAATGGGTAGAATGCTCAGTTAGGATATAGTTCTTCCTTATGTGCCTTCTTCATCTTAAGCTCTGATTGGTGATTCATTACTGCAACAAAGCTTGATCATATAACCATTTAATTCCACTAACTAATATTTTAATTGGTTCACTGTGAAAACTTGAAGGAATGATGGTGAGAAAAGAACTCCTCCTCTCCCTTGTTGTTTGACACAATTTCCCTTCTGGATTTCTCGTGAAAATTGCCACCACTTTGTAGTTTAGATTCCAAGATTGCCCACACAATTTACAAAAGAAAATACAAAAAATCAAATATACGCACATATTCAAGCTTATTTCAAGATATGTAGTAGATAGTAGCAAGTTGATCCTTAAACTTACATTATTTGTACAACCAGTCCTTAACGGTGGAAACATTCCAGATCTCTATTAAATTGTCATGTAACCCTCGTAGGCCCAACTGTATGAAGTTGGATTTTATTTTCCAACTTGGGCTGGTGCTCAGGAATTTGAAATGAGGTATGTTTCCAGGAGGACCACACGAAAAATTCAACGTAGATTTGGATGCATTTTTTGGTTGAGGACTGATAGTGGAACTATAATTAAAGGTTTGAGGATATAATTGTTCATTTTCAAAGGTTGGTATTTTAGGCAATGTGTTGAGAATCAATGCTGAAAGTTCCCCCGAGAAAGTAACGAGGGATTAGTTTGTTAATGGTTATGTTGTGTATTATAATTTTACTTTTTGCTTCATCATCAGTTTTTTTTTTTCATAAATGTAGCTAAGTAGCTAACCTTCAACTGAATCAGGTAATGAGCTTCCCGCAGAACTTATTCAAACTTTGTTAAAGATGGCACCAACATCTGAAGAAGAACTAAAGCTGAGACTCTACAGCGGCGAGCTTTCTCTCCTTGGACCTGCAGACCGCTTCCTTAAAGTTTTGGTCGAAATTCCATTTGCCTTTAGGAGGCTAGAAACATTGCTATTAATGTGCACTCTTCAGGAGGAGACATCAACAATAAAAGAGTCCTTCAAAGTATTAGAGGTGAGATATCTGTGCTGTTAAATGCCAGTAGCTATTGGTAGAGAATTCTTACAGTTTTACTTCATCTAAGAACATTAAATTTTGAAATCAAACATGCCCACTCAGATTAAGAAATAAATATCTTTTCTTGTGAATCGTATCAGCTATAGATTTATGATGTGAAAAAAATTACTAACTAATATACAAGAAACTAAAAAGAAATTTATTTTTCGATGGCCCATTCCCCTTTACCTTCATTTTAATTCTACATAATTATGTGGGAAGACAACTGACAGTAAAGACTAAAGAATGTATTTTGCCGATGGAGTTTCAAGGAAAAATAAGTGTTTCTCCCATTGCATAACCTGTTGCTGATGATTTTTTTCTTAATGGCATGTTTAGTAAGGAGAATCGGATAGTTTCAAGGAAGATAAATAATCTTGTTTTATAGTGTCCAGTCGTATTCGATATTGAGTGCGGAACATACTCTGAATGATTTGTCATGTGTTCGAATTGTTTGATGCGTTTGCTGGGTAAAAGCACTTGACATGGGTAGGATTTCAAAGCCATTACATGCACTTGGCTATTTAGCCTTAAATCTGTAGTTTCACTATCTTAATGTCTCCAAAATAATGCACTAGTATGTCCACTTATTGCAGGTTGCTTGCACAGAACTTCGAAAAAGCAGGCTGTTTCTCAAACTCCTTGAGGCTGTCCTGAAAACAGGAAATCGAATGAACGATGGAACATATCGCGGTGGTGCACATGCATTTAAGCTCGATACACTTTTGAAGTTGGCGGATGTGAAAGGAATAGATGGGAAAACAACACTTCTGCACTTTGTTGTTCAGGAGATAATTCGTTCAGAAGGTATACGAGCTGCCCGAGCAACCAGAGAAAGCCAGAGCTTTTCCAGCATCAAGACTGACGATCTGATGGAGGATTCTTCGCAAGAGTCAGACGAGAATTTGCGGAGTCTTGGCCTGCAGGTGGTCTCGGGTTTGGGTAATCAGCTTGAGAATGTCAAGAAAGCTGCAGGTTTAGATTCGGATGGCTTAACAGGAACAGTTTCCAAGCTTGGTCACGCATTTATAAAATCCCGGGACTTCCTAAATACAGAAATGAAGGATGTAGATGAAGAAAATGGATTTCACCAGGCATTAAAGAGTTTTGTCCAAAATGCTGAGGCTAATGTCATGTTTTTGGTTGAGGAGGAGAATAGAATAATGAGTTTGGTGAAGAGCACAGCGGATTATTTCCATGGAACGGCTGGGAAAGACGAGGGTTTGCGATTATTTGTTATTGTTCGAGATTTCTTGATAATATTAGATAAAGTGTGTAAAGAAGTGATGAATGCATCAAGAAAGCCAACTGGGACCTCAAGGAAAGAGGAACCTGCACACACGCTTATACCTCCCTGCAAAGACAATTCCGGCTGAAACTCGTCAACGGCTATCTTCCGCAATCAGCAATAAACGAACGGATAGTTCAAGTTCAGAAGATGAATAATGGTTGAGACAAAACTGGAGAATTATGTTGGAATAACCGAACTTGATGGAGAATTATAAAATTTTGTTATTGTCAGTTGTATGTAGAAAATAATATGACTGTACTTCTTATCAACGTTAGCAAATAGCAATTGCATAAAAGGTCAAAGATTTTTGCACCCTTTAACCAATTATTTGAAGGAAAAAAAAAAAAACAAACAAACAAACTCTGTGAATTTTGTTTCTCCTCAAATCAAAACTTGAAATTCCATGTAATTAGCCAATATTAGAATGTCTTGAAGGCATTTCCTCCCACTTAATCACCATAAACAGGACTAATCATAGATGCAATGGACAGCTCTCAGTTCCTTCAGAAGCCGAACAACAATTACATACTCGAACACACGAGCAGCAATAAGAAAGATTGAAACTAGAAACAATAACCAACATTGTTTTAGTATTGCATCTTCAAACATTTATACCCTGCTTCATAAACAACAGAGTCCAACAAGCAAGCATTTTCCCATTTATAGTACAGGTGCGAACCAATAGCTACAACTCTACATTGTGAGTAACAGCAGTCAGAATATCAAATCTATACCTAGAAATCAGAACAATTAAGAAGATATATTTACACACAACCAAGTTGAACCAAACATGAAGACGCATAGTATCTGGTGCATGCAAGCAATTATAAAAACACTGGTAACAATTTGACAAACACAATCCAGAGGATGGGCACATTAGGAATGGCAAATGGGCCAAACAGCTCGCATGGGCAGCTCAAGCTCGTTTTGAGACGAGACAAGACTTGGGCCAAGCAGAGGCCCACGAGCCAAAATCTCATGGGCAGCTCATGGGTTCTACCCACTGCCACTCCTATGGCATATTGGAGCAGCCTGTTCCTTCAAAGCTCAATTTAAGAATAATGTTTGGCAAACAGATATTCATCGTCCTGGGAACTTGCATTAAAGAAAATCATATTTGCAGATGGTAACAGAGGTAAATTCAGCATGACCACCAATATAATCTGCAACAATACCACAATCCTATTCAATCTCCATTGAAATTCCGCTCTTCGTGAATTAAAGAAAACAGTACACTTGTTCATTTACATTCACATACTAACTGACAACTACAACAAAAAATTAAAACTAAAATAAACATATCATAAACAAAATACTACTTGAACTAAAGCTTGCCCAACCTAACATCTAACTCTCCAAAGCCCAGGTTAAATACGAAATCTTTTATATTTTATTCTTCTCCTTTTCCATCGTCTAATCTTCATCAGCAGATGGCTTTGATGAACCACCAGCCTTCTTAGGCAGCAAAAGGTTGTGAATGTTTGGCATCACACCACCATTGGCAATGGTCACATCCCCAAGAAGCTTGCTCAGTTCCTCATCATTTCTCACAGCCAATTGAATGTGCCTTGGAACTATCCTAGTCTTCTTGTTGTCCCTTGCTGCATTTCCTGCCAATTCAAGCACCTGCACAGCCAAAAGCCCAAAACTAACGATCTATAAACAATCCTTTCAAATGCAATATCCAACTGGGGGAAACCAAATTATTTCTAACTTCAGAATATGGAAGAATTTAAAACTGGAATACCAGAAAAAAAAATCCATATAATTGGAAAATTCCATATAGAAACAACAATTTAAAAGGAAACTATAACACCATAATTTGATTTGTTTATAATGAAATTAACGATTGTAATTAGAAAAAATCAGAACCAATACATGTCCAGAAATTTCAAAAACACTTGATTGTGGGAAAATTGAAAATTCAAATTTCGTGTGCAGTTGAGGAAAATTTCGAAACCCTAGATTCTGTAAACCTAAAAAATTGATCATCTTACTAAAGGCAAATTAACATTAATATTCTATTACCTCTGCGGCCAGGTATTCGAGGACGGCAGCGAGGTACACTGGAGCTCCGCCGCCGACACGTTCTGCGTACTTTCCGGCCTTGAGGAAACGGGCAATACGACCCACGGGAAACTGGAGCCCCGCCTTGCTGCTCCTTGATTGGGATTTCTTCGCCGCCCCAGATCCGAGTGTCTTGCCCCTGCCCGCCATTTGTATTGTAAAGCAAGAGAATAATAATGAAAACGAGTAAATTCTTCGTTTATAGGTATACGCAAAATTTCTGCTATGAATGATAGAAGATTTAGATAGTTTATATAGCGGTTGTGGGACGAATATGGACCAATAAGATGGAAGGACGCGGATCGTACATATTAGCCGTCGATTTAGAAAATGAATGGACAGCCAGATTCAAAACCTGAATCTGGTTTCGGATTTCACTGCCTGATAGCCTCTTGTGTTTTTTAGTTAAATCACTATTTTAGCCTTTTACTGAAAAAATAAAACGCTTAATTTGAAAATGAAATTGGCTGTAAAGTTTGTGCCTTATTCATTCTTGATTCGATAGCAACAATAAGATTAAAAAGATGTGAATACAATTATTTTCATATCTGGAAAAACCGCAAGAACACAATCGAAGAGATTATTGATGGTCATTCCCAAATCGAACTGCGTACTTGCACGAATATGTTGTTTAAAAATTAGGTTCATCTGAAAAATACAAGTTGAATAAATCTAAAAATCAAAGTATTTTGTGAAATTTGAAGTCGACTAAAAACTTATATATCTTATTCGTGATAATCTGATAAGAACAATAATATCCACAATATGTACCTCGAATCATTTATATATCTTACCCCGAATCGAATTGCATACATGTGCAAACATGTTGTTTGGAAACTAGGTTTATAATGAAAAGTATATGTTGAATAAAACGAGAAGTGTTTAGTGATAAATTGAAGTTGACTGAAAACTTATATACCTTATTCGTGATAATATGATAACAACATTAATATTAACAAGATGCACCTCGAATCATTACGAGTATTGTGAGAAATTGAAGTTGATAGAAATTTTACATAGGATTCATGATGATTTGAAAACAACAATAATTTTAACAAAGATGCACCTCAAATAATTTCCGTCTCTTGAAAAGCCTCATGAACACAAAGAGAAATTGGAGATCATCCTCAAATCATATTTATACCTCGAAAAACCACCAGGAGCACAACAGAAGAAACTATGCATCGTTGTTCAAATCAAATGTGGGCTTTTTTGTATTCATAAATCTCTTTAAAAAATTTCAACTCGTAATTTCAAATAACGAAGACTTGTGTATACGGTAGCGTATAATTATATAGAAGATGCAAAAATACATTGAAGACATTTAAACTCGGTTGCTATATATACAGAGAGTGCACATTGCGTGCGTGCAAGTCAAGTGTTGATTATTGATTTTGAATTAAACTACTTTGCCACCCTAATTTTAACACCCTGGTTGACATCCTCTCACATTTACTCGGACCCACATAGGACCCACATGAATTAAAAAAGAAAAAAAACTCCCCCCC
>CAIGRB010119995.1:16479-29998 GCA_903798255.1 Fraxinus quadrangulata
AGGACGTGTTCAAGCTTTACATACCAAAGCATCTATTTTGGTGCTTGTCTGGAAATCATTGAGCTGAATTCTATTCAAAATACTAGAGGGCCTGAACCCTCTAATGGTGGTTCTTGCATTCTGCCCCTTGCTATCCTTGTTGGCAGTGAAATCAACAGTAAGTGGCTTTGAACACAAAGGGCAGGAGGCCTGTCCCTTGCTAGCAGAATAATCAATCAAACACGATTTGCAGAAGACGTGTGAACATGATGTCACCTGAAGTAATGACAAAATATGAATTGGAAAGAGACAAAACTAACCAAAAAAAAAGTGACAAGGCAAGACAAGATCTTGTGATGGTCCAGGACTAAAGCAGACCAGCACTGAGAACAGAAATAAAATAAATCGTAGTAAACTAGTAAAATAACTAGACGATAAACTGCAGAAGGATGCTCGATCATTTTCTCAATATATTAGTAATTCAGATCAAACTTGATGACCACTACCTCAAAAATGAGCAAGAGAGTGTAGGAATCTTGAATAATTAAAGAAATTGATCTGTCTTATTAAGCAATATGTTACTCAAAGACCCATAGCCAAAAAGATGTCAAACCAAGTTGTGTAATGCATACCCAGAAACTTCACACCAATGTCCACCCCCCAATATCAAAGGCAATATCAATAGACAAGGTCATGTGACGCACAAGAGGAAGCGGACACAAATATGTAACTGGTGTATTCAAAATTCAACCGTCCAATAAAGGATAATCCAAAAGCGGAAGAATTATTGTTCACCATTGTCTATACAACAATTTGAAATAAGCATTTCCAAAGGGAAATTTGGAAAATTTTAAACAATAAATTACACGCTGAGTATATTACTTCAGTCATTATATTTTGCCAGATTCTCTACCACATAGAAGGACCAAACATAACATACCAAATAGAATAAAGTAACAACTTACAACAGGATCTTCTACAAGATCGTGACACAAGCTACATTGTTCACCATTGCTAGTATCAACTGTTTTACCCTTTCTTTCCATTGCAGTAAGAGAATATTCCACAAGGTAAGGATGATCAACTGCCTATCATAGTAAGAGAGATCAATCAGACATTGACACATAAAAATAAGCGAGTGTTCGATCAGAACCTCAACTTTTTAGCCAGATGCCAATCCAGAAGAAGCTAGGTAAAAATACTAATCATATCTAGATTTAGCTAATGCTAGTATTGCTACTTACTTCAACAAGACAAACTATATATGACGTCGCAACCAGTTCAAATATGCAGTTCTTTCAAAACAATCATTATAAAGTGAATAAAATCAACATAATTCCTAATCCGGTCAGCATTTCCAAGTCACATAACAATAAATGTGCAGAAATGAAGCCACGTGCACAAGACAATATTTTACAAGGTAAGGAACCATCATTTTCAAAATGCAAAGGCAGAGAAAAATTATGGTATTAATCAACAAAGGAATGGGATTTGTCTCTATAATGGATGATACCAATGATTTAAATAAAACCCAAATTTATAAATATAGTATAATTTTAAATAGTTTGTCAATGCTGATACTGTTTACATGAACAAAATAGGCAGCATTTACATCAAGAGAAGACAGGATTTCAAAAAAATACCTTCAAAATTACTCACTATGTCCTCTCCTAGTAGATATTATGTGAATGAACTGAAGTTAAGAAGAGATATCTTTTAAATCAATGGACATCATGAGGCCATCTAATAACTTTTAGGTAATAACAACTCCTGAATACTGATAATGGACTTATACAGTAGTTCTCCTGTAAATATACAGTAAGCTTATTCATAACAATTTATTTCTTCTCGAGGCAAAACAAGTGATGAATAACCATCAACAGTTGCAGAATTATACTTGTCAAGACAGCAAACATTCTAAAAATAATAATTTGCAGACACAGATAATTGTGTAAGCTTATAACATTCCTTCCCGTCTTGGAAAAAAAAAAAGAACTCCAGGAATGCATTTAACGATATATTACAGTAAAATATATCAAGATCGCAATAGTGCAGAAAAACCTACAACCTGTCGTAGGCGCGTTAGAAGATCAAATATGTGAGCATAGTTATTCATCACAGTCCCTGCCTCCACAAATCTGCAGATAGAAAAGTATATGGATAAACAAGAAGGAACCGTAGAAAAAATAAAATTCTTACATTATCAGCAAAAAAGTCGAAACCTCTAATGTTAAAATTGTAATTTAACAACAGATGAAGCAAAAAGAAAAGGAAAATTGAATTCACAGCACACTTCATAATCAAGTGCTCATATACAATTAAGCATCGTAGCAAAGACATACAGCATCATTCAATTAAGCATCGTAGCCAAGACATACAAGACTTTGAAACTTCAGGAGAGCATCATTCAAAGACGAGCAACTTGGAAGCTGGAAACAGCAATAACCATCGAACAAAATTAACTTGAAAAAGGCCAAAACATGCAACATAAACTAGTCATTCGCTAAAAAAAGAGGCATCTATAAACTTCACGGACAAATTTTGTAATAGGCCAAATGGAATAACCATTTCATCAGTACTTTAAAAAGAGTCAAAGCAGTAAAGAGCTGCAAACAAGAGACTGCCCAAAAAGTCAACCGTCAAAACTCCAATTAAACAAGTCAAAAGAACAAAGATGAATAATAGATGACATACGTATTAAACTGTGCCCGGCTCTCGTTGTACATTGCTGTATAATAATCATCTTCTCTAATATCCAGAGTGTGCCGCCTCAAGTTAACCTGAATTACAATTAAGAGATCAACTAAATAGAACAAACTTTCGAACAGAAGAATTATACTAACCTCAGAAACATACAATTCTAGGAGGAAGTGCAAGATCAGCAGCCCTGCCCTTTTTGGTACGTCTCAACACTATGGTCTTCAAAATTTTGTGCTTCAACAAAATCATAGCATCCCTACCAGGCCCAGAATTTCCATAATTCTGTATTGGTGTTGAAACATACTGAAAAAAGAAAGATATCACGGCCTCACTATCTCAGCACACTGTGTACACTAAAAATAACTGGAAAACAGAAAAGTAGCAATATAGAATTAGCAACTCACTCTGTTCCACCAGCAAAAATGTCGTACAGCTTTATGAGGGCAATGCGAGCACTCTGTCGAGGTACTGTACTCATAAACAAGGTTCAAACATTCATTATTGGTGATGAAATATGTTAATACGTGGAATAAAGTTAAAATCAAACAAATTTAAGGTCTCAATGTTACTGAAGTTAAAAGTCCCCGTTGGTGATTTGATGACAACCATTACAAATCAATCAATTTGACAAGTAGAGTCTGATATGTAGATGGTAGTAATAAAATAACATGAGTCAGGTTCAAATTCACTCTAAGACAGCAAGGAACAACTCATTTGTTGGATAAAGGGGAAAATATCAATGCTATCCTTTCATGGAGCATGAAATATAGAAAGATGACATTAAAAATTTAGTAGAAGGCTGCATTTAGCACAATGACATAAGGAGTCAACGCTGCTAGCCAAAACTATTTCTTTTTCCACAGACAGCAAGGAAAAGGAAATAAAGAGTGCATACGGCACAAGTCCCGGCTGTAAGGAGCTAGCAAACAATATTGCTCTTTGCAATTACTTGTACAAGCAGGCCTGTTGTTTCATTTCCCAGATTTATTTTTTCTATTTCTCTTTGGGTTTAGGGGCTGGGGGGATCATAGCGGCTAGAGCGAATGGTTTAGTTTAACCGTTACAAATGGAATTGCTTCAACTGTACCTATAATCTAGCGAACGGCAATCACAGTCCTTGCAGAAGTAATAAGAGTAAGGAACTATCTGCAGAAAGCGAACCTGCATGAATGCAAAGTATCGTTTGTGAGATCTAAATATAAAATTGCATGACCAAACTAATCTACTGTCAGAATAACTTACAAGTGAGTAGAGCTCTCCAACACGATTCTGGAGGGGTGTGCCACTTAAAGCCCACTTATATGAAGATTGTAAAGCAAGAACTGCTCTGGTTGTATTACTTCGTCTGTCTTTTATATAATGAGCCTATGTCAGAAAAAAAGTCAGTCAATGAGAGCTTTAGACTGGAGTCTTTTAAGTAGGGCATAGAGAGACTGGAAGAGCCAAAAAACTCGTTCAAAAGCCTTACATGCAGAATGAGCAAATGATCAAGTACAGCCACTGATACTTGTTAGAAAAAATAATGACACCACAATCGACAGAGAGAGAGGGGGAGCATCCTAACACATGGCATCCAATCACCAATTCTGCTATTTCTATATGCTGGATTATTTGTGTGTCTATAAAATAGGTCAATAGTTCATTATGCTTTATAGTAAAGAAGGCACTTCACATTCTGACTCGTAGATGATCACCATAGTCCATTAAGATTTAATGAAAAAGCAAAATGCAGGGCAAATTAACAGGTTTATTCCTAAATGCTTCACTTGATAGTTCAAGCCTCTGCCACAAGGATACAATGAATATTGGAAAAACCAAGAAGACTGTAGCATGAAACTCTTTACCGGCAATAGTCCTAACAAATTTTTATGTATTATTATTAATTTTGCATCTCAAAGCTAATACATAACGAGCAAGGGAAAAGCAGGAGTTGATAGTGGAGGCATCCAACATTAAGTGCAGGGGCAGTGAAATGTTAGTACCCAATGATATAGAATTCAAGGGATCCATTCAGTGATTTTAAATAAATAGGATGAAAATTAAATGAATAAAGGAATCTTTCAACATAAAAGATCCCACAAGAAATACATCTACAATTACGCTATTAATCCCACAAGAAATAAATCTACAATTACACTATGAGTATGTGGTGTTGCTTCACATTCGATGTAACAAGATCCCACAAGAAATAAACCTACAATTACACTATGAATCCCACAAGAAATAAATCTACAATTACACGCTGACTATGTGGTATTGCTTCACGTTTGATCCTATTTAAAAGTATAAACTGTAAGGAACTCTCGGAATTATAATATAAAAAGTGCATATTTAAGAGCCAACAAACCTAATAGCTCACCTCATCCAAAATGATACGATTCCATTCCAAAGAGTGTAATATAGATTTGCCTATAGGCAAGAATTGTCCAGATGGAACTGAAGTTTCAATTAAACCACCATTTCCCATGTCCTTCTCGCCATCATTATCATTCCTACCTTTCTTGGGATTTCTCTTCTTAGTTTCAACCACAGGGTCAGATGTTTTCTTCTGCTTGTAATCCTTCCTCTTCTGCTTCGACTGCTTATCAGTCCTTTCAGCACCAGGTCCACAAAAATATTTCAAGTGAATTTTCAACTTGTGATCATAGAATAGTTTTCCACACCACTGGCATTTTTCTTTGGGTGGCATCAAATACTTCCTGTAATCAGCCTCCACAATTGAATACGTAGTTATAACAAAATCATACTCAGAAAACTGATAAATATTCCTTTCTCTGTTGGCTCCATGATAAACAAGCACCTTCATGCTTCCTTTCGAAGTGAAACGTTCTATCTCACTTACCCACTGCATCACAGCCACCACCGGACATATAACAAGTGTTCCTTTAATTATAGGAGACTTCGTGGAGGATGAGGTAGAAGGTGAAGGTAATTCATTCCCAAAAGCTGCTCTGCTGATTTCTCGTTTAGCAAGAACAAGTGATATTGCCTGGACAGTCTTTCCCATCCCCATCTCGTCCGCAAGAATGCCTCCTCTAATAGTAGATTCTTCTTGCTTCAAAGACCAAGCTAACCATTCTTTCTGGTACCTCAGAAGTGGCATTATCAATTCAGATGGAGGATCAACAGTTTCAGCCACCATGTCATTCTGATTGCTCAAGTCAATGTCTTTTGCCAAATTTTCTGCAACCCACCTCTCATTTTCTTGTTCCAATACTTCCCACATTAATATGGGTCTATCCTCTTTCTTCTTCTTACTTTTCTTCCTTCTCTCATGTATGGCTACACGCACCTCTTCAACAACTCCAGACAAATCAAACCCCAACATATTCCCCTCAACTTCTTCCGGAATAATCCTATCAATCTCTCTTTCTCCCTCTCCTTCCATGCCACCATTCTCTACTTCGTGGTTCTGTTCTCCCCTCATCTTCGACGAGTCTCCTTTCCTCCTCTTTGAAACACTAGGCAAACCAAAACCAAAATCATCATCAACAATTTCCATTACAGCCTCTTCTTCTGAGTCTTCATTACTTAATGCATTATAATCGGCATCCAAATCTATCATATCAGGATCATCATCAGAGACATCTATGTACTCTGGATTCATGTTCCCTGCTATCACTTCCACAGTCAAATTTAATACTCAACACGATCATTAATATACACACGAATAAGCATATAACTGCAGTAAATATACAGATAAGAACTAGTCTGAAGATAAAATTAATAAAAAGATATAAGAAAACGACACGTTTTCTGATGAAACCAAGTAAGGCTACAAAGAGAAAAAGTACCAAAAAGGAATAATACCTTTGGAAGAAGAAGCGCCATCACCACGAGGGCGAAGTTTCATTGTTGGTATGAAATAAAATGGGGAAGAAAACAATGAAATTAGGGTTTTTTCTTGTGCTGAAAAGGGGAAGATGGAGAGGGCATCAAGAGTTTCTCTCTCTTGAAATGGTTGAAGAGAGAATATAAAAATAGCGAAAAGAATTGGAAATTTTGAATTATAGGTCCCTATTCTATTGCATGTATATCAAATAGACCATCAACCTTTTTCCTTGATATTTAGGTTTCTAAATTTTTAGATTTTGTAACGACCAAGTCTCCGTTGACCTTTTTTCTCGTCTATTTAATCAACAAACGTCAATTGAAAATTTGAATAATTAAAATTATTTTTCCTTTTAAAAAATAGTCGCATGTCTCCGTTCTCCCAACTCATCGCCCTAGACCAAAGTCACTTGTTTCAATACCATGTCTATTATTTTTGCATCTTTTACTTGTGATGGCATTCAACTTTTTAATTACGATTTTTTGAACCTTGTTGATATCAAATAGAATTCAATCAAAACCATAGGACTCCACGTTAATTTTGTTCCCACAAATAATACATTACTTGCCATACGAAGTGGTAGACAACTATGATCATAAATGCATGCGATAAACATGACAATAGTCAAAGTCGGCCACGGAATAATAAGTCTAATTTAGTATTGCCTCAATAAATTATTGATACTTGGATTATTGCATAGTCGTGTGTAATTAATACAAAATAATATTATTAAGTCATTGTGGTGGCACAAATCATTTCACTCGCTCAAAAGGCCAAAAATATACAACAAGGCTTAATGCAATGTCATTTTTTGTCCAAGTTGTAAAATACCAAAAGGCCTACATTTAAGCTCATACCAGAATGATCAACCCAAAATTATCAAGACTTAATTGAATTGGACTCTAATAATGATATTCAATCCACATGATACACAATCGATTGACCTTATCTCCAAACAGCTTTGTTGAGCTAAACGGTGAGATATATTTCAACCATCCATGAATCTTCAAGGATCATTTTATCATCTAGACGGTTACAACCCACTTCCTATAAAATATCATCATCGGTGGTGGATGCAGACATTTTGAATTAACGGAACACAATCAAACTTGTAAAAAAATTGTGAAAAAAATCAAAGCATTCAATATTTTATTACAATAATTTTTCTATACGTTTTCATATTTTGATAACATTCCATAATTACATCTTTTTCAATATAATATAATCAAATATATCAATTTCAATATATGCCATCAAACTACGAGCTTGTCAAATAATTAGGAGTCATGAAGGAAAGAAGAAAATAAGCTAAGAGGTGAGTGACGGCAAATACGAGCTTGTTGACTTGTTGTGAATTAGACACAAGTTCCCAAAGTAAAGCTTACAGACAAAAAAAAGGACACATTTTTTTTTTTGTCAACGACTTAATAAAGAAGGATATTTTCCTAATTGAATCTTCATTGGCGGACTATGACAACAATAAACTAGCTCGTATTGTAAATGCATTTGAGATCTAAGTACTTAAAATTTTTATCATTATGTTCGACCAAATGCGCTACATTCATTAAAAAGTGATGCAAACAAAATTTTCCTTCACAACGGGTCATGTTTAGTCTACATTCGTTCATTGTTAGATTTTCTAATAGTCAATATATTCGCTTCGAACTTCATTGTTAGTGTGCCTTTGCACAATAAAAATTTATTATAATCCCCACATAACCACATAAATTTTGAGTAGTTGTTCTCTTAAATTTCTTCTTCTTCTTCTTCTTCTTAAAAAAATAAAAATAAAAAAATTCAAAAAATAGATAGCTCGATTATAATTAAACAAAAACAGTCTAACGAAATAATAATTTTAGAGGGATGTGGCTATACGGAATCTAGTGGGGGTGCAGGTGCAAATATAAAGAATGGTGACGTAAATTCAGGAAAAAAAAGTTGGAAATTACCTGATATTTAGGCTATAATAATCGAGGACCTTCAATGCAATTTTAGGGAAAGAAGAAATTTCGCGGCAAGAAAGACGTCTATGTTGCCGGTGGGAAATGTGGAGTTGCCAAAAGATAAGACGGCAAATGACAGTTAAAACCCATATTTCTTTTTTCTTTTAGCACAAAATAAAAGTCCACTTACGTCTAACTTTTAATTCATTTTTTCCTTTTTTTTCTTTTTTTTTACGTAGCACAAGATTAAATTTTTTTTATTAATTCTAAAAAATTAAAATATAAATAGAGGCGTTAGACTTGACCTCCAACCTACGAACAAAAAAATTGAAATGATCATCAAAGATTAAAAATTGGTAATCTAATTCTTGTTTGGCCCTCGTTATCTAAATTCATTTTCTTTTAAACTTATCTCAAACCATAAATTTTATGGAATTTATAACTTTTATAAAATTTTCAACCATAATTTTCATCAACTTTTATCAAAAATTACTAAAATATAATTTTTAGTTAAATCAATTAGCGGCCAAATTCCAATGAGTGAATTGTTTCAATAATCACCTAATTTATACCATGGTCACTGACGGCTCACTAAACTTTAAAGTGTTTCACATTGCTCACTTAATTTTGTCTGTTTGCACTCCATCAATCACCCTCAAAGATCCGTTACATTATTCGCTGATGTGGCTAATGAAAATTTGATGGGACAAGTTACGGCCATTAAAAAAATGGCAGCTCAGCGAAACCATTGTTTCATTATTCGTCCAAGTTGCACTTGGTCATAGTTTATTCATCGAACTTCAAAATGTTTTCCAATGATCACTTATTTTTGAGATGTTGCACTTCATTCATCATCCGCTATATTTTGTTCCCTTCATTCCTAATGTTTGCACAAAAATTTCGCGTGGTAAGTTATCAATGTTAAAAAAAATTACAACTTGACAAAACTTAACTCACCAAAATCACCATATGTGAAACGCGACTTTCACGACCCCATCAATTTCTTTAGAACTCAATAAAGCGTCCTCGATGATTCTTTTAAAAATATTATTTTTCTAATTCAAACGTTTATTGTGTAAAAAAATATGTTTCAATCTGAAGCTGAAACTTTAAAGCAAAATACTAACTGTGCAGTGTACGTGAATGTAATTGTAAAAAAAATGAACTTGTGAAATTTTTTAAGTAGGAACACTCAATATTTTGTGTGTTAGAAAGAAAATGAAGTTTTGTATTTTAAAAGCAAACTCTATCATCATATGTGTAAAATTTTCTGGCACATACACGTGACTCCAAGTAAGACAAAAAGACTTTTAGCCCCGATTGTCTACCATTAATCTAAAATATTGTTTGTTACTGTAAGATTCTCCACCACACATTCATCCAATAAAATATTTTACACACAAATCAATAAATTTACTTTAAATTTCAACCACACATTCTCCAAAAAAATACTATTTATTACTCAATTTTTCTCCCAATAATGGGAGATAAACAAACACTTAGACCTTGTTTGTCATTCATTATTGTGTTGAAAATTGAGTAATGAATAGTATTTTTTGAAGAATGTGTGGTTGAAATTTAAAGTAACTTTATTGGTTCATGTGTAGAATTTATATTACTTTTCTTTCTATCAAAATAAATCGGATATAAATAGTTTAAAATCATTTCTTCTTAAGCTCAATTCATGTTATTTAATACGAGCTACAAAATGACTATAATATTGATATATTTTATAAATTGTTATAATACTTAAATATTTGACACGAATATAACATATGATAAATTTTATATAGTACACATAAGAAAATAAATCATTTCGTAAATAAATGGGTTAAACTTATCACTTTAACTCTTGGACTTTAGTGTGACAACCAGACTAGACATGGGTTATTTCACTTGTCAAAAGATCAACATCAAATTTAGGCCCTTATGAAAATTGTAAAAAAATTCGAGGTGTTACATCAAATCTTTCATTAAATAGAAGACTTTGCCTAAACCATTATTTTTACTAACAGTATCGAACATTTCAAAATGTCGCAATTGAAGTCCAAATAGATGAAAGTTGTTAGTCTGACCGTTAATTGACCACAAATCAAAAGTCTGACCAAACGTTGATCATTTTTTAAAGGGTAAAAATGTAACTTTATATTTTTCATATGAAAAAATTAAAATAAAAGAATCATGTATCTATCAATGTCAGTAATCTAGGTTCTTATTAAAAAAAAATCTCGTGTCAATTTTGTTGGGAGGAAATTGAAGAATAAAATAAAAAAACAACGTTTCCCGAGCCAAGGATAGTGAATCAGCAAAAAAATACATTCAATAATTTCTGTCTTATTTAGTTAAAATTCTAGAAATTACTAGAGGTGTACAATCCCACGAATGAACTAGTGCTTCATGTTAACTTGGGAGAAATTTTTATGGGCATTCCTTGAGAAGAAAATGGAAGTGGATCTATGTAATTGGCTCTTGAGGAGTTACTAAAGTTTAATTGTATCGAGTTACTACATAAAGTACGAATACAAGGATATTTAACTTAGTCAGTTGGTATCTTGTACACAATTCCTCCATCGAATTGTAGAAAAACATAAGGTTGAACTGGTTCTTCAAATCTGCACGGATTCAAAGACAGAATCTTGAAAATACTATTCATCACAATGGGTTCCATATGTAGTCCAAACACCTGCATACAAAACTCAATGAGAATGACCTTTTCAATTTGGCCATATTTCAAATTTGTTACCTTCCACCCTCTTGGAATTGTGTAACATCATACTCTATATCATCAATTGATTTCAGTATATTTGTTTCCTAAAATGAACTTAAGAAATGGAAACTAAATATACTAAAATTCATCCTAATTCAGTAATTTTCCAACAACGTCAAGCGGGTCTTCGAGATTGCAGGAATTACATTAGCGAATCTAATGAAAATTCTAGACTGGATCTTACTGTAAGTTCATATTGTCTATAATGAATACCAGTGGCTTGGTCCCGAAGTCTTTTACACAATTAAGAGTTTTCTCCGCCATCAATTCTTTGTATTTACATTATTGATTTCATACAAACCGACAATTCAACATAGGGTAGTTAATTCATGTAAATTGGACTTAAATTAATCAATTATTGTGACTAGTTGCAATTTAATTTACAATATTTTTAATTCCACATTTACACATATTCACTCACCCTCTAAATGTTGTTAGGGAACCTACGTTTCTATCAACCCTCAACATGAAAGTTACATCTAATTGTTGAATTGAGTTTTCAATACAACACAGTCAAAATGATAAGTTTTTACAAGAAATATGGGCCTCTCAAACATGCTGGTAGGAACTCTCAAGTTCTTGCTTCTTTGCTATTTCTCTTTTATCTCTTTGGCTAATGTACACCTAATGATGTATGGAGGCACACACTCATTTAGGAACACATGCAAACGATAGAACAGAAATCAACGGAGAATTCATGTTGTGCATTCACATAATCCACCATTATCCATAGTTCAAACGGGTATTTCAAATCATCTCAGCTAAAATAGCTAGCATGTTTTATCGGAAAACGATAAAGTTTCCTTGAGCACTTGATGATGCAAAACCAACTCGAAGCAAGGTCTCAAGAAAAACATACTCCCTTCCAAATTATAATTGCAATATGAATCTCAAATCAGACTCTCTTGATTTCCTTAGGTTCTCTGAAGAGTCACCCACGGCCCTATAATAGAATAAAATAAAAAATGAGAAACCAGGCAAAGAGGAGAAGAAAATTACACCCTTCCTTTCGAGCACAATATAAAGTACCATTTAAAGCTCTTTAGAGAATATAACTTACCCATCAAACAGTTTTTTCTTCTCCTCCTGTAATTTCAATAGCCTCTCCTCAATTGTATTTTCAATGAGAAACCTCACAACCCTAGTAATGAACATAACACTTAAGTGGGCTTACGTGACAGAATATTAATAAGAAAGACATCAGAAAATGCAAAACCACCTGGTTGGTTTGTATTGTCCTATTCGATGTATTCTATCCTGAGCTTGCTGCTCGACAAAAGGATTCCAGCTAGGCTCCATCAAGAAAACCTAGAAATGTCCAATAATTAAGTCTAGCAGTATAAGCTAAAAGTATTAACCACATAAAGCGTATCAAAATCACTAACCCTATTTGATTGCCACATTCACATCTGAGAAAAATGAATTTCACTTTGACCGTTTGATTGCAATGTGAAAATGGAAATCGAATTCCAAGGTACAATAATTTTAAGCTGCATTTTCTTTATTTTCATAGAAAACGAATTCATATGAGTTTGGTGGATTTTTATTTTCAACTACCATGAAATTGGAATTCCTTTCCACCTTTGCCTATCAAACGGATCCTAATACACATTTCTTCACTTTCAGACTTCTAAAAGTGAAAATAAGCAGTTCTCTTGGTGTTAACCACAAATTAAGGAGTCCATACATTTGATGCCACAGTAAGATTGAGTCCAACACCTCCGACTTTGAAGGTTGTAAGGAGTATTCTGCAAGAAGGATCCTCTTTAAATTTTTCGATAGCAGCAAGTCTTGAATTTTTGGGCGCATACCCATCTACTTTCACACAGCTCACTCCTGACTGCAAAGAAACGGGTTACTCTAGTTTCTCCTTGATATGCAAGTAAAAACAAAACCCAACACACATGTCGTACCTTCTTAAGGGAGAAATGTATGAGATCCAGAAATGATGAGAATTCACTGAAGACAATTCCCTTTGCAGAACCATCTCTTTCAAACATGTCACTGATTTCCTCCCTCTGATATTAATTCACTGATCAGAATAAGTAAATACGACAGACTAAGAAGGAAGAAATAGGTATTATCTTCTAATAAATTTATAAAGGCACATTTTTTTTCCATCTAAGATTACCTTAAGTCGTCAATTTATAAATAACTAAGTTCATATTACTATGAGGGTGTTGGTGGTGATTAAAATTAGAGTTTTAGGGTGTTGGTGGTGATTAAATTTTAATCCGGCCCAAACAATCCCTAAATTCCTCCTATCTTGAAGACCTATTGACCATCTCTTTTGCTTGG